>JAINRI010000201.1:0-10992 GCA_025413485.1 Ficus microcarpa | reverse complement strand
TTAAAAGGCATATTAATGAAGAAAATCCATAATAATAATTCATTAATCAAGTTTATGAATTTCTAGGGCATCACACATTCTCATTGTTATAATGGGTAATTACATGGATTATGTCATCCTGTAAATCACTAATAGGAGTAAAAAACCACGGTTTTAAACGACAGATGGAAGTTTTTTTCACATTTGAGAGTTGAACGAAACTGGTATTTCCATAATGACCAAGAGGTCAATTTTATTATGACCTATTTATGAATGAAAAATCTATAAAAATTGATAAAACAACATGGGTTTTAAAACAGAAATTTGAGTTGTCATACGTTGTATATAATGAGGAAATTACATGGATTTACTTAACTTTTGTTTCGCCTATCATTTGAGATTATCTCAAAACTGGTCATTTTCATAATAACCAACCGATCATTCTCATTGTGACCATTGTGACCATCCAATCATTCTCATTGTGTATAATAGGGAAATTACATGAATTATGTCATCCTATCAAAATCACTAACAGGCATAAAAATCAGGATTCAAAACGACAAATTGAAGTTTTTTTTACATTTGAGAGTTAAACAAAACTGGTTATTTTCATAATGACCAAGAAGTCAATTTTACTATGACCTATGTACGAATAGAAAATCTATATAAATTGATGAAATAACAGAGATTTTAAAACAGAAATTTAAGTTGTCATACATTGTGTATAATGGGGAAATTACATGGATTTGCCTAACTTTTATTTCGCCTATCATTTGAGATTATCTCAAAACTGGTCATTTTCATAATGACCAACCGGTCATTCTCATTGTGACTAGTTTTGAGATATAATTCACCTCTCTATATATGTCATCATTTTCCCTTCCTTTGTAACGTAAATATAATATTGACTAACTTGTTGCTGTTTTGTACAGGAATGGATGAGGTTTGTGTTTTTATCAAGTATAATGATCAATAGGACGACACATTGAGATATGTTGATGGCGAAATGAAGGAAATATTGGCGCCCTTTACCGCAATATATATTGGTCTTATTGAGTTGGTCAGAAATGTTATTGGAATTAGGGACCTAGAAAAGACTATAGTCATGAGATATGCTTTGAACCTAGAATGCCTCCTGTGAGAATACAGTGTGATACTGACGTTAAATTCCACACACAATTGAAGAAGAAGGATGTTCATGTGCTCAGCAAATTTCCAATTAGCATCGATGTATTAAATGAGTCTACGGCCGAATCGATGCCACCGAAGGTAGGGGAAAGCAACCACATAGACATTCAGCCTTCTAGGGAGGGTGGACAGAGTGATGAAGCCATGCAACCTATAAATGACAGTAATCTAATCATCCTTCCTCCTCGTCCTCCTTATATCCTCCTCCCACAATAGGTCTGGATTTACACACTGAAAATGAAATTGAAAAGCAATATCAATTATTGATCAATGAGTTATGCACGGACCATGATGATTGTAATGCTAGGGAATTAAATGTTACGGATGCTGCTTGTCATTCAAATGAGAAGAGTAATGCAACAAGCATTGGCGCCCATTCTATTATCAATACTACTAGAACTTAATCTGTTAATGTACTAAGTAGTGAAAGTTTATCTGGCTCAGTAGTTGTTACTGATTTTACACCTGTTACATTGCACAGAAATTGTATTTTTGAGAACAAATAGTTACTACATACTATCTTTATCACAGTGCCATAAGTAAACACTACCAATTCAAAGTAAAGAGGTCGAACTCTACTCTATTACACATGATATGTATAGATAATTAGGGATGTCCATGGCAATTGTGTGCGACTAAGATGAGAGGTAGTGAATTTTTTGTTGTGAAGAGATACGATGACATCCATACTTGTTCAATTGAAATCGTTCAAGGGCATTATCGTCAAGCCAAGAGTTGGATGATTGGGGAGTGTGGTAAGACAAAATACTTAAATCTGACTAATACGTCATATAGACCTCGAGAAATTGTGCGAGACATGCAGGACGAATTGGAGTGTCTTTCAATTATCTTAGAACATGGCAAAGGAAAGAAGCTGTATTAACCAACCTGAGGGGCGATGATGCAGAGTCATACAAAGATAATTTCCCTTATTCAGTTAGATGTTCATGACTGGCATTATAACTTATATATTTACGACATGGTAATTATTATTTAATAATTACAGTTCTGCCCGCGTGGGCTGAAATGGTTAAGAGCAAAAATCTTGTATCTGACATTCACATTGAGACAGACTAAAAAAATTGTTTAAAATACTTCTACATGTGCTTAACTGCTTCGAAGCACGGTTTGCCTTATTGTCGTCCAGTAATTGTGGTTGATGGATCAGTACTAAAGGCTAGGTTTGGAGGCATGCTGCCTGCAGCATGTGATCATGACGCAAATGGCTCCATATTTCCACTTGCATTTGGTATCGTTCCATCGGAAAACAATGAATCATGGAAATGGTTCTTCGAGAAGCTAAGGGATTCAATCGGCACGCGAGAGTCTCTTGCTATTGTGGCTGATAGGCATAAGGGTATCGAATATGCAGCCAACATTGTGTATCCAGATGCTGCCTTCGGGATATGCGTCCTACACTTGGTTGTAAACTTGAAGACTAGGTACAAAGATTTCAAAGGCCCTTTGAAGACCTATTTTAATGGTGCATCGAGAGCTTATCTTCTAAGTGAACACCAACGTCATATGAAATCCATCCGTAGTCGTAACCCCAACATGCACCGATACCTTGTACAGGCCGATCCTATAAAATGATCTTGAGCATACTTCAACGGATGTAGGTATGCAATCATAACAACCAACATTGTAGAGTCATTGAACAGTGTGGATCGGAAAGCCAGGTTAGTGTCAGTTGGATTCTTAGTAGAATGGTTGATAAAATTACTACAAAGATGGTTTGTCGAGAGATATGAAGAGGCCCTAAAAATAACATCGAAATTGACCCCCAATGCAGAGAAACTAATTCGCATAAACTTCTCATTGGGACTAACAGTAACGGTATGTGATAACGATCACATCATAACGTACGGTATCCGTAAATTTTTGTTATGATCGGTAATTTTATAACCGACATTGCCCTAATGTTGGAAATGAGTTCGAATAAACTAATGTCTTAAACTTCCCTTTGTTACAACCACGGCCAGCTGACCAGTTTGAGCACGCCGTCACCAACAATGCTGCCCAAATCTGGATTATTGATATGAGCGAAAGGACCTGTATTTGCATACGATTTCAGGTCGATCAAATTCCTTGCCCTCATACAATGGCCATCTGTAACCACCGACGAATTGATCCATACAATTATTACTCTAATTATTACACGAAAGATTATCTCTGTGCATACTATGTACATGTAGTCTATTCGATTAGCAGTGCAGAGAGCTGGGATATTTCTAAAGAAGTCAGATCACAAATTTTCAATCCTCCCAATACAAAGCGTGATCCCGGAAGGCCACGGGCTCGTAGGATTTTGTCTCAAGGTGAAGAACATGAGACTATTTGGTGTGGTAGATGTAATGGTTATGGACACAACTGATAAACCTGTACTAACTCAGTACCTTTACGCATACGTCCGACAACAAGGTCCCAGATATCGTTTACAACTCCCAGTTCAATTATGTGATGATTTTATCAGTCATTTTACTTTTATATTGTAGAACATTTTTAGTATGATTGACATAATATATTTTTATGTACTTTATTCTAAGTACGTATAATGTGCGTTTATGAAATTAGGTGTCAGACATAATGTTAAAGCTCCATAAACATGGAAATTTTCTACATTTTTGGACATTTTAGAGCAAAGGTCAATCATGTTACGATCGGATGGTCATAACAGTTATGACCAGATGTACATATGGTGAAACAAATGAATTTATAATTGCTTACGGGATCAACCTATATTTTAAAATACACAGGGATGAAATAACACGCAGTAAAAAATTGAAGTTAAAAATTTATTAAAAAAATAATATAATTTTACATTTTTGGACATTTTAGAAGTAAAGATAAATTATGTTATGACCAGGTGTCATAACAATTATACAAGATGTTCATTGTGAAACAAATGAATTTAGATGCTTCGGATCAACCTGTATTTTAAAAAAACAGAGAGATATATAACAGTCGTAAAAAATTGGAGTTAAAAATTTTTAAAAAATAACACAATCTTACATTTTTGGACATTTTAAAGTAAAGATCAATCCTGTTATGACCAGGTGTTCATGTGGTGAAACAAATGAATTTAGGATTGCTTTCAGGACAACCTGTATTTAAAATACATAGGATGATAAACACTAGTAAAAATTGAGTTAAAAATTTATTTAAAAAAAAAAACATAATTTACATTTTGGACATTTTAGAGTAAAGTCAATCCTGTTATGACAGGTGTCATAACAGTTATGACAGGTTACATGTGGTGAAACAAATTAATAGGATTGCTTTAGGATCAACCTGTATTTTAAAATACACAAGATGATATAACACATAGTAAAAATTGGAGTTAAAAATTTTAAAAAATAACATAATCTTATTTTTGGCATTTTAAAATAAATGTCAATCTGTTATGACTAGGTGGTTATAACATTATGATCAGGTGTACATGTAGTGAAATAAATAGAATTTAGGCTTCTTTTCTAAATCATACTGTATTTTAAAACACACACTGGATAACATAACACGTCGTTAAAATTTGGAGTTAACAAAAAAAAAAAAATAAAAAAAACACTAATCTTATAGTTTTAGACATTTTAGAGTAAAAGTCAATCCTGTTATAACCACCCCGTCATAACAGTTATGACCAGGTATATATGTGGTGAAAAAGATAGATTTTAGGCTTCCTTTCTGGATCATACTGTATTTTAAAAACACACACAGATGACATAATACGTCATTAAAATTTGGAGTTAACCAAACAAAAAAAAAAAAAAAAAAAACTTAATCTTACATTTTTGGGCATTTTAGAGTAAAGGTCAATCCTATTATGACCAGGTGTACATGTGGTGAAACATATAGAATTTAGGTTTCTTGTCTAGATCATAATGTATTTTAAAACACACACGGATGACATAACACATCTTCAAAATTTGGAGTTAACAAAAAAAAAAAAAAACTTAATCTTACATTTTTGGGCATTGAGTAAAGGTCAATCCTGTTATGATCAGGTGATCATAACAGTTATGACCAGGTGTACATGTGATGAAACAGATAAAATTTAAGCTTCCTTTCTGGATCATGCTGTATTTTAAAATACACACGGATGACATAACACGTCATTAAAATTTGGAGTTAACAAAAAAAAAAGAAAGAGAGCATAATCTTACATTTTTGGGCATTTTAAAGCAAAGGTCAACCTTATTATAACCACTTGGTTATAACAGTTATGACCAGGTGTACATGTGGTGAAACAGATAGAATTTAGACTTCCTTTCTGGATTATACTACATTTTAAAACACACAAGGATGATATAACACGTCATTAAAATTTGGAGTTAACCAAAAAATAAAATAAATAAATAACTTAATCTTACATTTTTGGGTATTTTAAAGTAAAGGTCATTCCTGTTATGACCACCTGATCATTTAATTTGTTACCGCTTTGTCTATATTTAATTTGTCATGTTAACTTTTACAGTTTACAATAATATACCATATACATAAAAATATATATAAATATATATAGTATACTATGAATAAAAAATGGAGTTATTTACAGTCTGGTAAAGAAAAAAAATATTTATGTTTATTACAATGTTACAAGTCCATATCCTCATCATCATCACTTTTATAAGTTTGTTCAATCTTGCGCTTGGCATGGCACCACAAGTAACATGTTAGCTACTCCCGAAAGATTTGTATGCGTCCTTGAATTACCCAATAATGGACATCCCTCCCTTCTATCAAGCATTTAGCATATTTAATTGTAAACATTCCACAGTCACCCCTGTTGCACGAATGAGAAAGAAAAAAAAATTCACATAAGCATCACAATTAATACTGTTGCATGAAAACATTTTCAATACTTTAACTAACTAACCCATTGGCTTGTTAAGGGATATCTTTCATGATGGTGACCGGTATTGGGTAAATTTCCGGAGGTTCTCTTGATTTGAATTCGAGTAAACTGATTCTATCAGCCAGCAATGAAATGAACTTTGACATACATTCCACTCCTTTTCGGACCTTAAAATTGTGAAGGCGTTCATGCTGAAGAGAGTCATACACCTCAATGGTTCAGTTTGTCAGATTGAGTTTTACTAATGCCCAATGGTTCAGATCAATCAAGTGTATTGGTATTAGCAAAGTATTCACTTTAAATCATGACGACCCACCCCGGACGCACACACCAATTATGATCTTGAGTATAGAATCACACGATCCCCAATCGAGCGTATTTGGTGATTTTTGGTAGACACGTCACAATGCACCAACCTTTGCACTAAAAAACGTGTCTACCGTTGTCACCTTTCATTGTACCAATTTGGGGAACTGCTTGATCTTCTTCCTCAAGTAGTAAAAAGCAACGTCAATGTGCTATATAAACAAAACAAAAGCAAATGTATTGTAAAAATTACAGGTCATCAAATAATGTACCTTCTTTACGTTAAGATTAATTAAAATTATAGAACATGGATTATAAAAAAAAATCGAGAACATTACTTACTTCATCCCATAGCCAAACAAGAGAGGTTACTAATTCATTAAACCAATTTTTTTTAATCTACCGCCATGAATCCGAGGTTATGGGGTTTGACCAATGTGTCATGTTTGGCATTGTATCGGAGAGGCCGTTTACTAAACATAAAAATATTTTGATTAATGATGACATTATTATTAATATATCATATTTTAAAATCAAAAGGAATTATTCGTTATAAACAAATTACCCTAGAAGAGTCATCTTCAATAATCCTTTATTGATCAACTCCCTGAACTTCTCTAGCTTCTTTTTAGAGGTTCATCTGCGAGACCCAGTGAAAGGGCATAAATAAGCTTACTTGGAGCATGCAACGGTGAGCCAGCCTCAGTCATAGGTCTGGACCACCGTTGACCAAGCCTTCATAGTCTGGCTATATTCTTCTTATGGATCTATAAATGACACATGTGAAACGAGTTTAAATGAAGTATGACTCATATGAATATGTTTGTCAATTACAGATATTTGTAACAACCACGTTACCGATGCTCTCCTCGTTGGCTGCCTTTTCAAGCTTTATAACCTCCTGTTTGTTCATGTCTTCTTTATCATCTTTTTCCTCTTCTTTTTCCTTCTCCGGGTCAGGCATGCTCTCTTCTTTATTTCCACATATGAATCAGATTTGACATTCGTTTATCCCTCATTTCCTTCTAAATGTTCTTTAAAATTTTCCTGTGTGGTTTCAAACATGTCATAATAAATACAACTTTGTATATGTGGAAGACCCAAATGATCATCTACGTATATGTTATACTCAACACACATTTAAGGATTACCTTATTCTCCTCCTCCTCTACATCTTCTTGTGAACAATCATCTTATCGGTAGTAAGGAACTCCATGGCTGCTTGCACACCCATATCTGCAACAGCACCGATGTCAGAGTCGATAAACACATCATCTTGCGGGCCGGTGCCGAGGTCATTCGAGGTAGTCTTCAAGGCATCCAAATCATCCATTTGAACATTAATCTTCTGCCTTCTGCTGACATGGTACACCATGTATGCCTTTCCCTGTCCCTTCTCATTCATGTTGTCGGACAATAATTTGAGAACCATTCGCAAGAGTTTGATGGACTTCTTCTGTCCTTTTTTAAGATCCTCTAACTTTTTGTTCATTGAGTCCACCTGTCCTCGGATATCTTTTTGAAACTCCCGTCACTCGGAGTTTGTATCGGTGCTCGGTCGACGGACAGAAGTCTTGGGAGGTAATTAAGGCACAACCTTTGGATTCTTCAAATATAGCTACGCAACCTATAGGTCCTTCAACTCTTCTTCGGTTTGCATGATCACAAAACGTTTAGGTTGCACACATTTGATATTAGCATATGGTCAATATGTTAATGACCGACATATATGAATATTAAGAAGGTATGGTAAATAAAAAAAAAATGACCACTCGCGCACTATTACGATGACTAACAATGGTATTCAAACTTGCGAATGAACGGTCAATACATGAATGACCATTCAGTAATTATGTAAATGACCAACACCCATAGTCACTATAGCAGGGGTACGGCCATTACAGGAATGACCACCCAGTCATTATGTAAATGACCAACACCCGTAGTAACTACAGCATTGATATAGTCATTATAGGTATGATCACCTGGTCATTATGTATACGACCGACATTGGTAATAATCACCAGCAAGTATGGTCAATTCAAAAATGACCACCCAGTTATTATGGAGATGACCAAGACGCGTATTAGACAACATGTATGATCATTACTACTATGATTACCTGGTTATTATGTAATTGACTCACACTGGTATTTTACGCAAACAAAGGTATGGTAAATAGGGTACGTTAACAATGGTATGATCAATGTAAAAATGATCACTCGGTCATTATGTTGATGACCAACAATTGTAATTAACACTACTTACATAAATATTTAAAAAGTATATAAATTACCTGATTTTCGCCAATCACAGTAAAAGCAGACATAACATCATCAAACTTTACATTGTCCGCAGTGTTCTACGACAACATACGTGGAACAACCTAATAGTACTTGGTGGTGAATTTGGCTGCTATCAATGGGAGGGTCTCATATGTCCAAACGAGTAAGGCATGCGGAAAGCCTACAATATTGTAATGAACTTTGTTTAGCTTTTTTAACAGTCTTTTTTTTGAAGACATCATGTTCTCAACTGTATTACAGATTACAGCTCGGGTTGCTTCCTATGAGAGCACGCCCCAAGGAAAATCATTGAAATCATTCAAGTTATCAGTTATGGTAAAAAACTTCGGGTCTATCTTAACGGAATTTGCATTTGATAAAGGAATGCAAAATATCATGTATAGTAGGCTAAGCTTGACAGCATCGTTGTCGTTGTCAAAGTTTGCATTCGACATCTACAGCTCCAAATTTTCTCTTGACACACCTCTCAACGTCAAAAAATATCTTGTAACTAATCGGTTTTCGACTACCAGTGGGAGATGAGTAGACCCTACACATTTCATGCCGGTTATTAGGCAGAACTTGTTGATGGAAAATCTGCCCAGGTCTTTACCAACCTCAAAGAATATAGCATCACCCATTCCTGAGTGATCTGTCAGTCGCATTACAATGTTATGGAAGACCTGCCCAGCCCAACCAAGAGTATTTAAATTCAGAAACTGTTGAATGCATGGCTGATGGATGACGGCCTCGTACTGTTAGGGAGACAATCACTATCTCAATTTATTACATGTCTCCATAATATTAATGAAAGTATTTATTTTCGTCCCGATAATTTCACTATCTGATACACATCGAATATATTGCACATGCGATAATAATAATAACATAAAAGAGTAATTATATTTATGACTGCGAAGAAATCATACAAATTACCTGGCATAAAATCATAGAAATATGAAAATTAATTAATTGATGACCATCATGTCAACATGAAAATGACCAATAAGTCATCATGAAAATGACTATCCGAAAATAGGATAAAATTGAGTAATTATTACTGTGACGAACAAGTTATCATGAAAATGACTATCTGAAAATAGCGTAAAATTGAGTAATTATTATTGTGATCAACAAATCATCATGAAAATGACCATCCAAAAATAACATTAAACTGAGTAATTATTATTATGACCAACAAGTCATCAAAAACTGAGTAATTATTATTATAACTTGTTGGTCATTAAAAACTGAGTAATTATTATTATGACCAATAAGTCATCATAAAAATGACAATCCGAAAATAGCATAAAAATGAGTAATTATTATTGTAACCAACAAGTAATAATGAAAATGATCATCCGAAAATAACATTAAACTGAATAATTATTATTATGACCAAAGAGTCATTACAAAAATGACCATTATTAAAATTCCAGGATGATCATAAAACCAACTACCGATATCATCACCAATTAAACAAACATCAATGAAAACTCAAATATTTATATAAATCAAAACACTAAATTTTACAAACGGATGTTTTATGTTACAAAATTAAATAAAAATACAAATTTATGTATTTTAAGCAAATTTTTTTCAACAAATCAATTAGAAATGTGTGATCTCATAAAAAATTCATATAAAATGTAAACTTTTTTTTACATAATCAATAAAAACTGCAAACCTCCTCAAGTACAATGCACATTTTTATTGAAAAATATTAAAAATATAAACTTTATAAACATAAAAACAGAAATCAACTTTTTTACTTCTTCAGCTTTCGATATCTTCTCTTCTATGACACTTTTCAACATCTTTGAATCATTTACTTCGATTTCCCTCTATTTTCTTTTCAATCCTTCATCGGACACCATTCTCTCGATCTCTTGTGCCGGTTTTTTAGAACTTTCCTCAACCGATGAGCTTTTATATGCCGAAGCCGTTACTCGGATAGACCTCCTTTCGAGAGTTATGTTTTTCTTAGACATTTTCGTGGGTTTCGACATGGATAGTTTTTGAAGATTCACCGACGTTTACAGACTTCCAAACAGTTTATAATAGGGCTTTCGTGGTGGTTTTGGACGGTTTCCGAGCCGTTATGGAACGGTTTCTGTCGGTTGTAACTCTTTCTCTCTCTAAAACACTTGAGAAGTTAGTTTGAAATTTTTTTTTTTAAGACATGCGAGCGAGAGTGACTTTTGGGCGTGTGGGAGATAAGGATAAACATGGAATTTGGCATACATTAAATGCGGTTGAGCCTCACATATCAGATGGATTGATGACGTGACAGTACTAAAAATGAAGGAAAAAAAATAATGTTATTTGTGCTATTAATGAAATTAACTCTAAAATTTTTCTTCTTTTTCTAAACGAGCCCCA
>JAINRI010000198.1:0-41126 GCA_025413485.1 Ficus microcarpa | reverse complement strand
TCCTCCCACTCATCGTATGCGTCCTCATCGTCCATATCGGCCTCGTCATCGCTAGACAGAACGATGACTGGTGGGTCCTCGTGCTCTGGCGGCTCTATAGGTACGCAATCGTCTTCCGAGTCATCATCGGCATCCATCGCGTCTACATCAGCTGGAGCAGGTGCCTCTGGCATCGGGTCCTCTTCCAAAGGCCCTACCTCATACTGGGGGTCCTCATCCTCATCATCAGTGCCAGGAGCCTGGCCTTCGGCCACGTGCTCGGCTGCAGGCGTAGTCTGAGCCTTCGTCTCCGCCTCCAGGATGTCGTCATAAAAACTACCGAGGACCATCTGGTTGGTCGGTGTCGGAACAAACTGCCGAACATGCTGTGGTATACCGTTCCTGAGGAGTATCAATGCCTGGAGCTCATGATCGGTCAAATCCTGAGGAATGTGGGGAAGCATCATCTCCTGAAACCTCCAACAATAGTGGCTCATCGTCTCCCCCGGATACGCGTGCCAATCCTGAGACAGTCTCTAATATCGAGCCTGTCTCATGTCTCTATAGATGGCGGGGTCGCGGACTGGCTCTCCCGGTCCCCTGGCTGGCAGTGGTCCATACCGGGTCATTACCACTGCGTAGAAGTGTGCCCATGTGCGACTGGGCAGCTGTGGCTCTCCTATCGTAACCCACCATATCCTGGCGTCGCCGCTCAAACATCTGCTGGCGAGCGTAACCTGTAGGTGCTCCTCTATATGGCACATAGCGAACGTCTGCTTCATGTCATGTAGCCACGTCTCTATGGACATCGAGCGTCGGGTGCTATCAAAATACGTCGGCTGTGATCGATAGAAGGCTACCACCGCGTCTCGATCCCTCTTGACTTGCTGAGGATCCATGGTGCCGCGTCTACTCCATATCATAACATATAAATCATAAAACACATAAATAAAACAATGCATAAGCAATTAAATCTAAACTTACTTGCAATGGTAGAGGCGATGTTAGGCAATTGTAAAATCGTGTCGCGAGGAAACCGCTCTGATACCAACTCTTGTAACGCCCCACCTAGCGTAGGCCGTTACTCGTGCGTGCATACATACATTCATAACATAAACTTACTTACATACATGGCTTGTAAAAACACAGCGGATTTTTTTTTTTTTTTTATAGTACACAAGACTATGTACATAAACTTAAAATACTGTTTCTGTGCATAATATACTAATTATTACTTATAAAAAGTATCTTGTCTTTTATAAGTGTATACCACACAAAAATGCGTAACGGCTCCATATACCACGATTTTACATTGCTTGACCCGCTACTCCCTACCGCATCAAGATCAGCTGACAGGCGACTTACCTACAGCACAAACTCAAAACCGTGAGCTTAAAGCCCAGTAAGTACAACTCCTAGGCCGTAAAACAAATAACAACAATATAACATCTAACACACAATAACATAACATATCATACATAGCATACTTAGCATACATAACATACATAACATACATAACATACATATAACACTTAGCATGCATAGGTCATCTTATGCTTCATTATCTTTCATTATATCTTATGGGCCCTTAGTCTACGTGTTCGTATCCGGCGCGCGACCATGAATTGTCTGGGGCGGCCAAACCAAATCCAGTTCAATTCACAGTCCGACCCGACCTGATGCGGGTGGAACGACACGGCTCTTATTTCTTACTTAACCTTGTTTACGTGTGAACATACACTTCTGATGTCATCTTTCTACTTAGCTTCTTGCTTATCTTGTCTTAGCATACCTACATACTTAGCAATTTCATGTTGCATTCATAACACAGAGCACATCATCGAGTCTAATAGTTTAATCCTATTAGCTTGTGCTGTAGACGGTGTTGTACTTACCGTCTATACTTTAGTTGTTGTGCAGATCCTCGTCCGAGCTCCACTGCAGGACTCCTCCTGCTTGATTAAAGGATGTACGTCAGTCTTCAAGTCCATCTTTATTGTATGTTGGTTCTAACCAACATTCATGCGGGTTTTCGGCTATATGTCCCCCTAACGTAGAGTCATTTGTAACCCATAGGGTTATGTTGGAAAAATCGTGTTGTATACTTAGCCCATTTAGAAAACATTGGATTAGGTCGAACACCTACCCTTGGGCTTGTATTTGAGCTTATTATCTTGTTGGTCAACCATAGTCAACCATTTTGTGAGCTAAAGTCAACCCTGTCGGGTCAACTCTGGGCTTTGGGGCGAAACCCGGTAACTCGGGTGCTGAATCCCGGCTACCATACGTTCTACATTTTCCTTTTGAAAACTTAGCTTAAAAATCCATTTCTTTGAAAACTTATACTTAAAATCTTTTTCATAACACTTAGCTTAAAACTTGATAACTTTCTTCGTAAAAATTTCGTGAATCTTGGCCTATATTTTCATAAATTGGTCGAGGGTCGGAAACTGCTTTTGGGACAGTTTCCGTGCTTGAAATCATGTGTTATGTTCGAAAAATCATTTTTCCTAAGTTGGTTCTACAAAATTCGTGTACAGGATTTTGTTGAACCCTGCACCGTTTTCAGATTTTAGGTTATAGTTAAAAATCCATTTTGATTCGGAAAAGGTTTCCTTCATGAAAGTTCTAGCCCTCGAAGAGTTCTAAAACTTTCGTGTTTTACACATTTTCTGATTCCTTACCGTTTGGTGTCAGTTTTAAATCCAAACCGAGCTTAACACAAAAACTGGGTCTTCTGACCCACTTACGGTTTTTCTTGGAAAAGTAGGCCTTTGGAGCCTTATTTTGGCAAAGTGCCCGCGTTACCCCCTAGGAAACGCCCTAGTCTACAACTTTCATGTTTTATGTTTTGGCCAATTCGGCCTCTATCAGCCAACTGGGACGTTTTACCGAGGCTGTCTCCTGGGAACCCGAGAGACAGTTTCGGTTTTTACATTGCTTGTTACGGCCTAAGACGTTGGTTCTAGCTCGACCGCCCACTGCGGGAGTTAGGTTCATGGCATGCAGCGCATCTAACGTTCCCTTACGGCCAACTAAGCCAACCCACGAGCTCGTGCAACCCGTCAAACCGAGACTAGATTGCCTAGGGTTGCACGGTCTACTAACATGCATTCAACAAACTCTTCTAGCAACCTAGCATCATAAAAACCGAGCCATTCATGCACCAAAAATTCTGACCTATTGGGGACAATAAGCCTACTTCACCCTAGCATACATTCTAACAATTTCTAAGCACAAAACCGAGCTCAAAAATCCATGCACACACTACACAAGCCACTCGGCCTCACACATGCACACACACGGCACACACACACAAGCACATAAGGCAGCAAATTGAACCAAGCATGGGCTTATGCCCTTACAAATTTTTGGCACAAATACACATAAATCAAAGCTTTAAAATCAATTTAAAACTTGAGAAAACGTTTTAGGGTTTTACCTCAAAGGTGGGTGTTTCGGCCCTTGGGGTTTGGTGTTGCCGAAATGGTCCTAGCTCCCCCCCCCCTTTTGTCCTATGGTTCGGCTGCTGCTCCTAGGTGCACCAAGCACCAGATTTTTTGGCTTCTTTGGCTGGTTCCTTGGCTTGCTCGGCCACTAGGGGTCTCTTGGACCAAAACTGAAAATTTTTTTTTTCCTCTTTCTTCCTCACAACCCGAGGCTTGCTTGGAGCAAAATTTGAGCTCCAAAACTTCACTCAAACTCACCCAAACTCTCTCCTAAGGCTCGGCTAGGCCACCCGAAGTGTAAGACCCGAAATTTTGAAGACTTGTAATCTCCTTGTCCATAAGGAATTAGAGTCTAATTTATGTACCTATGATGTGTTATATGAAAAATTATGAATAATAATGAGATATTCATAATTTTATCTAAACGATGTTCGAGTCCTCATTTAATGATTTTGAGACTCGACTAAGGTTTTTCGAGCCAAGAATGAAGTTTTTAAAGGAAAAAGGATGAAATTTGACAAAAGTCAAAGGTTTGACCAAAAGTCAAAGGGTTGACCAAAAAGTCAAAGGGTTGACCAAAAAGTCAAAGTTTGACCGGAACAGGTCACAACGTCGACTTTACAAGTATGATGAAGAAATATGAAAGGAATCTCCGAAAATGGAGTTTTATAAGCCGTAAATCCACCCTAGAAAGATCAAGCACACCGAAAAAGAATTAAGGGCAAAAAGGTCTCCGAAAAATTGGAGAAAGAGAGTTTCGATCCAAAAATTTAATGGAATAATTTTTGGATCAAAATATAAAATAAGAATGCTCATTACAGTGTTGAAAATAACGGTAGAGCGCGAAAGGAGCTGTAAAGAGCGAAATGGCCAAAGAAGGCATTGTGAGAGCTAGTGGAAGATGACATCAACTCTTGACATCACCCTCCACTAACTCAAGACTTCAAATGGCAGCCCCCTACCCCCATTAGATCCGGCCAACTAGAAGAGAAAAAAAAAAAAAGAAAAGAAAGAAATTAGTTTGGTTTTGGTGACTAGATGGTCTTTCAATCTCAACCAAACAAAGGACAATTGCACATGGCTTTCCCCTCCACCAAATCCGGCAACCACTCCCCCTCTCCATCATGTTCGGCCAGCCACAAAGGGAAGTGAAGAAAATGAAAAAATAATGGGAACAATGACAAGATTTAAAGCCCAAAATCAAGGAAAAAGATGGAACAACCCTTGTCCATCAAGTCCCTTCACTCTAGTCACTTTTGGTTGGACAAAAATGAGTCAAGCTCATGCCTTTCCACCCCTAAAATCTGGCTGCTCACTCCCTCCCACTCCCCTTGATTTTCGGCTGCAAAGAAAGACAAGAAAGAATAGACACAAAGCCTTGAAACAAGGGCAAGAAACCAACCACCAAGTCACATCACTAGACCTCCCCTTTCCTTGTGCCTTTTGGAGGAAAAAGAGAGCCAAAATCTCTCATTTCCCCTTGTGCAAGTTCGGCAGCTAGAGAGGAGAGAGTGAGAGCAAAGAAAAAAATTTGGAATCCCATTCCAAGAGGGTGCACGGCTTTGAGAGAAAGAGAGAGAGAGATTGGAAAATTTCCTTGTGAGTTTTTGGGAGCATTGACCGACCAAGAAGCAAGAGAGGAAGAGGTAAGAGAATCTTGAAAATTTCTTGGATTCCTCCCTTGATGATTTTCGGTTTTTAGTTGGAAGCAAGAAGAGCTAACAACAAATTTTTGGATGCATTTTTAGGAAGAAAACCGTGGGTTAGGAGCAAGCCAAGGAAGGAAGAAAATCTTTGGGATTTTGAAAACCCTAACTTGGGTTGAGGTAAATCTTTTAAACCCCTTGGATCTAAGCTTTATTTAAGTGTTTTTAAGGTTGGTTCAAGAGATTTGTAAGGACATAAGTCCATTTAATTTTCAGCCCTATTTATGGTGTGTATGTGCTTGATAGGTTAGGGTTGGTTGGCTAATTTTTCTATGCTTGTTGCTTTAAAAATTTGTGCATGAAAATGATGGATTTTTCATGCTAGAAGATAGGTTATATGTCCCTTAAAACTAGGCCAAAAATCTGCCAAGGCAGCCTACTTATTGCATGCTAGCTTAAGACGTAAACCGAACACAACCCTCAACACTGCCAGTTCGGGTTCGAACCTGAGCAATTTCGGGAAAATGGAAATATCATGCCCTTAGAGGCCGAATGAGGTAAAAGTTAAAACACGAAAGTTGTTCGGAACAACTTTTCCTAGAGGACAGCGCGGACAGAATCTCGAAATAAGGCTCCAAAGGCCTTCGTTTTGCTCGAAACCCGTGGCTGAACCCTGGGACGTTCTCCACACAGTTTTCCAGAACTAACCCGTTTTCAAATAAAAACTGGTACTGATCTAGGCCGAACTAGATTTTGTGCAAAACATGAAAGTTCTAGAATTTTTCGTTAGCTACAACTTTTGTGAAGAAAATTTTTTCGGATTCCGAGCCGATTTTTAAACTGGGCGCGTTTTGTGAGAGACGCGCAGAGAGTCCGAAAACTAGCAAATGAATCTCACGAAAATCTTTTCTAGAAAAATCATGAAGTGTTCCAAAATGGTCTTTTTAGCATTGGAAACCATTCCAAAGGTGGTTTCCGACCCCAAATGATTTTATAAAAGATTTGTTTCGAAAACCATAAATTTTAAAAGGGCTCGGGTTTGAAATTCACATTTTCCATAAAGAAAAGAAAAAAAAGAGTTTCAACCAAACATTTGCAAGTTGAAGGAAATAATAAAATTAAGCTAATGAATTTTCTAACTAAAAGGAGTTAGAATTTTTATAAGAAGAATGAAGGATTTTTGGGAAGTAAATTGCACAAGATTTTCCAAAAATAATGAAGAGGAAGTTTATAGTAAAATTGGTGAACAAGCCGATTACGAACGGTAACCGGATATTAGATCCGAGTTACATACCCAAGGATAACCAAGGGTTGACAAGAGGTTGACCCAAGGTTAATTAAGGTTAACCTTAAGGGTTACCCAACATAACCCTAAGGGATACCCACATGAATATTGGGCTAAGATTAAATGGGTTAAAGGATATAACCCAATAACAAGGATATATGAGCAAAGCCCAATAAGAGAACAAGACCCTAACAAAAAAAAAGGGTTACCCAATGTAACCTCATAAGGATTATCCAAGTTCAATAAAGAATAGGGATAAAAATGGCCTAGATGGATAACATGTATAGGGGACATACAACCAAAAGTAAATATGAGTGTTGGTAGGTCACCAACACCTTACGAAAAGATCCTGATCCTATATTTTGGATATATCAGGAAAGTGAATTGCGGTTGCCGACGATCGAAAGGACGCAATTCTAAAGGAACACGGCACTAGAGGTAAGTACAAACCTCACCTGCAGTATGAAAACTAGTAAATTATGTTCAAGTATGTAGTTTCCAAATGTGCTGCAATATGTTGTGTGCTATATCTATGAAATGCCATGTCTTATGAAAAGTGCTATTTTTGCGAAATGCCATGCTTATAAAAGGTGCTGTTTTCGTAAAATGCTATGTTGATGAAAAGTGCTATTTTTGTAAATAATCATAATAGTGCTATATTTGCAAAATGTCATGTTTATGAAAATGTCATATCTGCAAATGCCATGAATGAAAAGAATGCCATGCCATGTTAATAATGAAATGAAAAGTATGTTATCATGTAGTGACATCATATTGTATGTTCACTAAAGATAAATGACATGGTAAGAAGTCACAAGTAAAGTGTCGTACCAACCTCCTTGAAGTGGAGGATTTTTATATACAAGTTATGGGTTCACCTTCTCGATTCTGTAAGAAGTGTAATCATCTATGTTCCCTGGTGCAGTTAGGGGCTTGCAACCCCATCTAACTGTACTGGGAGGCGCGCTATAATTTAAGGGTACGTACACTAAGGGGCCCATAAGAAAGATAAGAAAGTTAATGAAATGCATAAATGGAACATAACTGGTTCACGCATATGCATATGATGATGAATGTTTTTATGATGTTTAAATGTTTTGTGAGATTATGTTTGTGCTTACTGGGCGAAAGCTCATTCAGTTATATTTCATACTGTAGGTAAGAAACCCGCAGCTTAATGCTGGGCATTGTTGGAGCGGTGTGGCGGTAGACGAAGGCGGTATGGATACCACTGCGCATAGTTTCCGCAAATCTTTTGATGTAAAGAAGTTTTTATATATAAGCATGTATGATAAAGACAAATTATGCTTTATGGTATTTTGGAACTACATACATTAAGTAATCATTTACTTGAGTAGTAATGAAGTATTACTAAAGACAAATGTTTTATAAGTAAGTTTCAAAAGAAAAAAAAATAAGAGTTTTAAGAAAGTCAAAAAAAAAAATATATACCCAAATTTTCAAGTAAGTAATGTAAGGTAAGGAGTGACGGCCCTACGTAGTAAGGGGGCGTCACACGAAGCTTAGCCCCAAATTTTTCCCTTGAAATTTGGTCTCTCTCCCTCGGTTCCCCTGCACCAAGCTCGCGGCAAGGCTGCTCACAAGGGCTGCCAGAATTTTCTTCTTTTTCCCCTCGGTTTCCTAATCTACCCGAAGCAAGGATGGTGGTTTGGCTTGAAAAATTTCTGAACTCTCTTGCTCTCTCTCTCTCTCGGATTTGAGCTGAAAATTTGCAAGAGGTTGCTTGCTTTTTGTGAATAAAATGAATAGGAGATGGCTCTATTTATAGAGCTCTTGAACAAGCTTTTGGAATTTATGTTTTCCTCCCCAAAACTTTTGAAACTTTAGCCTTGTGGAGGGGGGTTAGTGGCCGGCCATGAGGGAGGTGCAAGACACCTAAGGATGAGTTGTCTTGGACATGTGTCACACAACCATTGGGCCACCACACCAAGAGGATAAGAACAAGAGTTGTTCTAGACTTTTCTTGAACAAAACTTTGGTTTTTGACTGAAAATCTTGAAACGTCGAGTTCAAAAATTTAAATTCCAATACTGTAAATATTATTTTACAGTTTTTGGATTTTTGACGTGCCGTCGGAAAATCGGGTCGAAAAATCTTTTTCTTGTTTTCTCAAACCCTTTTTGCCCTATGAACTCAATAAAATCGCTGGATTCTTAAATAGGATTTCCGGAGTCTCATTTTCATTATCTGTTAATAAAAATGAGTTTCTGCGATATTTCTCGTGAAAAACTGATCTTAAAATTCATGATTCTCAATTTCGACCATTTTGGTCAAACGTTGACTTTTCGGTCAAAATTTTAACTTTTCATAAAATGATCAGTTTTCACTCCTTATCGTCCAAAATATCAGTTTTGAGTCTTTTTAAGCTATAAAAACCCATAATACACACATGAAAGTTCTGAACTGAACTTTTTCATAAAATTGCATAAACTGCACATGTTTAATTCTTTACAAAGAATTGGTAGCATGAAAAACCAGATATCACATTTCCGCACCTTTTTCTGAGTTAAGAAGTTTTTGTATATATATATATATCGCAAAGACAAGTTATGTTACATAGTATTTTGGTACTAAAGATTTTAAGCAATCTTTTATGTCAGTATGTATATATATGATATATTGCTAAAGGCAAATCTTTTTATATATATGTACGTTGGAAAAAAAAAATTCTCAAATTTTCAAGTAAAGTATAGATAAGTATATGAAGTGACGGCCCTATATAGGATGAGGGCGTCACATAGGGTATATTTGGATATCCTAGAAATGAGCAAAGAAATTGTTAAAAAGTGCAAGGGTCTTCCTTTAGCAGTAGAGTCGATTGCTAGGGTTTTATGCTCTCTATCCAGTTCAGGGGAGTGGAGAGGGATACTAGAGAGTAATGTGTGTGTAACGCCCCCAGATCCACGTATGGCCTACTACGCAAACCTGGGTCGTTACTTTACTTACTTAACTTAAACCTTACCCAATTTTTAGAGTAATTTTTTTTTCTCTCCTTTTTAAAATCGTAACTTGAAAATATTGCACAGGTAAAACTTAAAACCTTACATTTAAACTCAAAACTTATTTTCATTCATAAAAACTTAACCTCTTAATATGTACTCACTCGAGTACCGAGCTTTTATCCCTTGGGGAAGCTACCATACTTAAACATGACATAAACCGCGGACCAGACCCGACCTGATGCGGATCAGTACAACACGAGGCAACTCGTTGCCATATCTACTGAAACTGAAACTGTACCATACATACTTAAAACATAATGTAAACACATTTTTCATTTCAAACATATTTTGGAAACCCGTAGCGGTGTCCATTCCCACGTTTCACAGTCCGCAGCGCCATCTTTCCACAGCCTTGCATCAGGTATTGCCGGTAGGTAGCTTACCTACAGCATGAACGTAAGTAGTGAGCTAAAAGCTCAGTAAGCACAATATTCAATCCGCATGCAAATGAAAGTGCAAGAATACGTGAACCAATTATGATTTCTTATTAATCAGATTATGGTTCCCTATATAATTCTATACCATGTGTGCACGTACTGAAGTACATAACCATGGAGTGGTTAAAGGCGGTCCGTCCGATCCAACTCAAACCATGAAACAAAATGTTTAACATGGAGTAGTGGAGACAGCCAATCCAATCCAAGTCAAACCATGGAATATACCATTTAAACCCACCACAAAGGCAAGCCAGTACAACACAACAATCTTTACTTAACTTATCTTATGTCTTAAGAACTTGTTCTTACCATATAGTTCATTATCAGTGAGCATGCTCCGTGATGCCATGATATCAAACATAAAACATAACTTACTTCATCGTAACATACTATCTCATAACTTAACATGCCATGACATACTGCATCATAACATAACATCAAACATAACATAACATACTTCATAACATACTACATTCTAACATACAACATAGACATACTGCATCTTAACATGAAACATGGACATACTGCATCTTAACATGGAACATGGACATACTGCATCTTAACATAGCATCATATCATATCTCATCGTAACATAAAACATAGACATACTGCATCCTAACATAAACATACTACTTCATAACATCATAAATCATGAAACGCCATTCATGATTTCTTAAAACAACTTATGCAAACAAACATGTGTTCATGCTGTAGGCGGAGTTGTACTTACCTTCCGTTCTACGCTCTTGATTTATTGTCCCAACTAATGCTGTTCCTCTTCCGGGTACAGCTGCAGGTTCTGCCTGCTCGATAAAGGACATGCTCTAATTTAAACTTATGAAATGCTGGTGATCTAACGAACATGCTTACCTTACATGGTCTTGGTTGTATGTCCCTTTGTGCAAAACGTCTTACTTGGTTACAATTAGTAACCCTATGGTTCAAGCCTAACTAGACATGGATCATATCTTACTAGGTTACATTGGATAACCTCGTGTACTAAGCTCATAACATACTGTTAGGGTTAGATCATCTTCCAACCCTGGGCTTCATACTTAATCCACAATTCTTCGGGTTAAATCCATTAACCCCTTAGCTTAGCTTAATTGGTGTCCTTTAGGGTTACTTTGGATAACCCTTAGGGCTAAACTTAATCAATATCACTAGTCAACCAAAGTCAACTATGGTCAACTTCGGTCAACTACGGTCAACTATGGTCAACCCCTGATGGGTCAACCTTTGGGCCTCGGGCTTGACCCGATAACTCGGGTATAACTCCCGGTTACCATTCGTAAACTAATCGCTTGCTGTACTCTAGCTTAAAAAATTCATTTTCCTTACTTGAAAATTTTAGGGAAATTAATCCCAAAACTTCTTACTTAACTTGTAAAAATCCTTCACTTAAATCATAAAAATCCAAACTCTTGGATTAGTGCTTTATAAAATCATTTGAAGTTGAGAACTGTCCTTGGAACAGTTTTCCATAATCAAAACAATAGTTTGTAGAAGAAAAACAGTTTTCTAGAAACATTTGTAAAGTTAGTGGTGCAGGAATTTTCGGATTCCCTGCGCACCATTCGTAAAACGATCCCAATTTAAAAATTCGTTCGTAATTTGAAAAAGTTTTCTTCATGAAAGTTCTAGCTCTCGAAAAATGCTAAAACTTTCATGTTTTACAAAAATTCCAGTTCGGTCTAGATTCATCCCAGTTTTTATTTGAAACTGGCTGACCCCTGAAAACTGGGTCTGGGGATCAGCCACGGGATTTGGGGAAAACGGAGGCCGTTGGAGCCTCATTTCGATAATCCGTTTGTGTTACCCCCTAGAAAAAGTCATTCTGGACAACTTTTATGTTTTACGTTTTTCCCAATTCGGCCTCTAAAGGCCTTATATTTCACTTTTCCAAAAACTGGGCAGATTTGATCCGAATCTGCCAGTTTTTGTGCTTACTCGGTTTTACGCGTCCTACTTCGCGGAACTAACTCAACCGATCACGCAGAAGCCTATGTAACCAACATGCAGCGGTATCTAACATCCCACATGAACCAACACGTGATTCTAACGCAGCCATGCAACCCAAAACAAAACTACACTAACCTAGGGTTGTATGAACTAGAGCTTGCATCACATACATTCAACCATTCATGACAAACCATAGCTAGCTCTAACCATCTAGCAAACCAGCCATAACCGGCTGCACTCAAGCAGGGAACATACCAACCAATAAGCCATGCAATCCTAGCATGCAAACAAGCACAAATATAATGCACACAAGCATAAACAAAACCATAAGCAAACCACCCTTAACACACCCTAATCAAGCACCACACCTAGTCTAGGGCATTAACCATAAAACTTGAGCTTATGCTCTTACATATTGGACTTGGAAATACACATAAATTTCCAACTTAAAGCTTAAACCAAAAGCTTAGGGTTATAGGGTTTACCTCTAGGGTTTGGAAGTTGGTTTACTAGCTTGGATCCAAACTTCCTTACTCCTCCCTTTTGGCTGCCAACAAATCCGGATTTCCCCTCCAAATGGGGTTCCAATTTTCAGCCATGCACATACAAACATACATATAAATATCCCATCTAACTTGCATGGAAAAATGTTAGGGTTGAGGGAGTTTTACCTTAGCTAACCCTAGGGATGGGTTAGAGCATGCAAACCGAAATTCTCCCTCCCTTTTTGGCTCTCCATCACTCGGCTCTAGCTCTCCAAATGGCACCAAAAATTTTCACCAAACTTGGTGATTTCTTGCAGCCAAAACCGAGGCCTCCTATACCCATAAACCTCAAATTTTCTTCTCCTATTTTCTGCACCAACAAGGCCGAATCACTAGCACACCTAGGCACCAAAAATCACTTTGGTTTCTTGGTTGGAGTTTCTTCTCCATACTCGGCCACACCACCATTTTTTTCCCAAAAATTTTTCTCCCTTTTCTTCCTCACCCATGCACGGCCACTGCCCAGAAAAATGGGTCAAAATTTCTAGATTTCCCCCCATGGATTCTAGCTCCAAAACCGAGCACCCTAGTTAGCCTCCCATGGGTTTTTTTACAACTTTTTCTCTTGGTTCTCTCTCTTCCTCTCTCATTCGGTTTTGGGGTGCAGAAAAATGGCAAGAGTTTGGCCAAAATTTCTGATTTAAATGATTAAATGCCACCCCTATTTATAGGCAAAAGCAAACTTTCCAAAAATTGCAATTTCACCCCTAAACTTTGAAAATTTGCTTCCTTGGCATGCAAGGTGGTGAGGTGGCCGGCCATAACTTGGAGAGCAAGGCTAGGATGACATCATGGCTTACATCATTGCTTACATCATCAAATTTTAAAATTTACACTTTTGCCCCAAAAGTGAAAATTCTTGCAAAAATGCCCCCTAGGTGGCCGGTTGCTTCCTTAGTGAACAAGCCAAGCTTATCTTATCATGATGACATCATCTTGATGACAGCATGTGCTTATATCATCAATTTTCCAAAATTACACTTTTACCCCTAAAGACAAAATATTTACAATTTTGCCCCTAGGTGGCCGGCCCTTACTTGTCTTGCAAGGCAAGTCATTGCCTCATGTGACATCATCTTGATGACATCACTATGCTTACATCGTCAAATTTCCAAAATTTACACTTTTGCCCCAAAAGTGAAAATTTTGACATTTTTGCCCCTGCATGTGGCCGGCCCCAATGGGTTACTTGGTGATCAAGTTTTCCATATTTTCATGTCCTTTTGCCCTTAATCTTAACTAGGTGTGCTTGATTTTTCTAGGGTGGTTTTAAAGCCTATTTGAGCTATCACGCCCATACTGACATATTTTACAGTATTTTCCTATACTGCATCATACAATACTGTCAAGTCAACCCGTTGACCACTCTTGGTCAAACTTTGACTTTCTTGGTCAAATTTGACTTTTTTGGTCAAACTTTGACTTTTCCGAAATTACGTCATTTTTCGTCCTTTTCGACTTGAAAGGGCGTTTGCTAATCTTAATAATCTATTTTGAGTCTTATTGAGACATAAGATCTCATAAAATGTATGAAAAACTCTTAACTGAGCTTTTCTGTAAATACCTCAACGTATGCACATAATTCCTTTGAAAAGGAAATGATAACATGAAATTTCTAGGTATTACAGTGTGGGAGTTGCAATTTCAAGAAAATCAAAAGAATATGATTCTGCCAGCATTATGGTTGAGTTACTAGTTCTTAACTCCATAGCTAAAGAGATGTTTTGCTTACTACTCTATCTTCCCAAAAGATTACAAGTTCCATGAATATGACAAAGAACTCATCATCATGTTGTGGATGGCAGGAGGAGTTTTGCAACCTGAAGGGGGAGAAAGAATGGAAGATGTTGGAAAAGCGAACTTGAATTCTTTAATGTCAATGTCATTCTTTCAACGATCGAGTAGCTGGTCTAGAAGTCCAACTCTCTATGTGCATGATTTAGCTACATGCATCTCAGGGAAGTTTTGTTGCACATTGGATTGTTGTAATTACAGTGATCACCTTACAAGTAGGACTTATCATTTGTCATATCACAATGACAATAAAGATGTTAAGAAATTAGAAGGTTTATCCAAAATCACACATCTGAAGACCCTACTAGCTTTACCATTGTCATCTCACTTCTTAGATAGGTCAACGTGGGGAGCTTTACCAGTGCCATCACATCACATTGGTGTGTCAACAGTGACAAATACTTTCCTACATGAATTGTTGCAAGGAGATGGATGATGCTTGAAAGTGCTTTCTTTATCTCAATCAAGTATCACAGAATTGCCAAATTCAATTGGTAATTTGAAATATTTAAGGTACCTGGATTTATCTTTGACAAATATCGAAGAAATTCCTGGTTCAAGTTGTGAGTTGTGCAATTTGCAGACCCTATTGTTGTCAAGTTGTAAAAAACTTACACACTTGCCAACTAGCACATGTTGCTTAATCAACCTACATCATCTTGTGATTAGCGGCACACCATTGAAAGAAATGCCACCACAACTGTGCAAGTTGAAGAATCTATAGACATGGAGTGATTTTATTTTGGATGAAAATGGTGGTTCTAGGATCAAAGAGCTGGGAGAGTTGCAATCTCTGCATGGAAATCTTTGCATTTCGGGGCTTGAAAATGTGGTGGACGTGGCGGATGTTTTACAAGCTGATTTGAAGAACAAGCAGGGTCTTACGGAGCTTATTTTGAGTTGGGATTCTGGTAAAACGGACGATTCAACAAAAGAGAGGAAAGTACTTGCAGCACTGGAACCACATAAAAAGGTAAAGAAACTCAGCATTGGAGGTTATGGAGGTACAATATTCCCAGAACGGGTAGCACAACAATCTTTAAATGACATGGTTGAAATGTCATGGCTGTAAAAATTGTTGCTTATTGCCACCATGGGGCAACTACCTTCCCTCGGAGAGCTTCGAATTGGAAGTATGGGTGGGTTGGAAAGTATAGGAGATGAGTTTTGTGGTAGGTCTTTGACTAAGCCTTTTCCATCCTTGGAAATCCTACGCATTTCACGCCTGCATTCATTTGAGAAGTGGACGTTTACTGAGGCTGAGCAAAAACGTGAGATTTTCCCTCGTCTCAAATCTATTTTGGTAGAGTTTTGTGGAAAATTGAATGTCGGACTACCAGAAGGTTGTTTTCCATCCTTGGAAACAATTTCCATTGGGTGTTGTTTTGGAGAAATGGTAAGTGTATTCCAACAAGTCAAGTAGAGATGGATTCCGCATATCCCTCGCTTCAATCCATATATTTACGTCATAGTAATAGATTGGAGTCTTTCTCGGGAATGGGAGTGCCGTCTGGTGTAAAGAAACTCGGTATCACGGGTTGCCGAATGCTCATTGCAAACCGTATGAATTGGGATCTGCAAAGATGCTCCACTCTTCAAGAGTTATCCCTCGCAGGATATGATTCAGAAGGAGAGCAGGCGGATTCATTTCCAGACGAAGAGCTGCTTCCATCCACTTTGACTTCTCTTGACATCTCTAGCTGTAGAAATGTTAAATTTCTAAATGGGAAATCCTTGCAACACCTCACCTCCCTTCAACGATTTGGAATTTCGTTCTGCCGAGAATTACAGTGCTTGCCGGAAGAAGGCCTGCCCGGTTCCCTTACTCGTTTTTCCATCGATGCATGTCCTCTGCTAAATGCACGGTGCCAAAGAGGAACTGGAGAAGATTGACCCAAAATTCAACACATCCCCAACATACAAATCGACGGTCGTGAAATATGATAAAAGTATTCTTCATTTCAATCCCTCCAAATTCTCAGCTACTTTTTCTCTTCAGGTACTATAACATTTTGGTTTCCCTTTCTGCGGATGACATTTTGGTTTCTTCTTTGTTTCCTGTAGTGCTCTTGTTCTTTATCATCACTTTTCCATTGTACTTTCTTTGTTAATTCGGTTTCAATCATCCAAAAACTGATGCATAATTTAGTATAAGAACTTGCATATGGTTAATATCTGCAGAATGTTCGAAAGACTCAAGAAAGGCTGCAAGAGGAATGCCAGCATATCTTTTCTTCTTTGAGAGTTAGCCGAACAACGCTTGTAGGTTAAACTTATATTTCCATAATTTTTTTTCCTTTCCTTTTCCTTATGCTCTCAATCTTGCCTTGTGAGTTTGATGTGTCTTATTTTTTGCTTAAGCAGGACACTTTGTAGAACTTGCAGAATCCTGGATCGTCAACAACAGAACTAGGCAGATGTCTTTGAAGAAGGGAACCAAACTTATCTTGATAGCGGTACAAAAGGTATTCTCCAACTTCGAATGGCTTGCAAAAACAGCTATTTCGCCGCCATGTACTCAATGAGTCACATAGGTCCTCTGTTTCTGCCTCTTCCCTTAAGGCACCGATTTGGCAAGGCTTTTTAATTGAATCATCTTTGCATTGATAAAGTCTCTCATCTTCAAGCTCGATGTAGTTCCAAATTTTTGGTATATGTACCATGATTTGATAAAATGTAAGATGTCCCCAAGGAAATGTCGCTGACTGTGAATCTGATTTGAGCAAGAGTTTGGTCGTGTTAATAAGAATATAAGGTTTCCTTTGTCCTAAATGTTATGAAAGAACCAACTGTTATTATTATTATTATTATTTTTAAGGGTATTCTTCGTTGCAAGAGCCAATTTTTCTTCCATTTATTTTACATCCACAACAATTTCATTTTCTTGATTGTTGTACAAGATAAGTTTGTATTCTATTCTCTACTTAGGCCACTTTGGAATTGCTACGCATAAAAGAAAAAAAAAAGGGTGCTACTTTTATAGCATCTCCAATGCATTGTTAAATTAAATGAGTTAATATAAAATTTTTTAGTGTTTGAGCAGGAAAACCACTCTTCGAGTGCTATTTTGTGTGCTAAATTGAGCATGTAATACCACGGTGCCAAATTATGTAGTGTGTACCAAATTTTGACATTTTTGTTGCTAGTGATTAATGTATTAGACATTTTTATTTAAGAATTATGAAATTTATTTAAAATTTAGAAGAGCACTTTTATAAGTTCCAAAACTAAAACATAAAATTATGCATCGAATCCATAATAGAATAAGATATCAAAATGCTGATTTCGGACACTTTATAAAAAATAAAGTGTTGACACTTTATAAAAAATTTGCATTGTAGATGGTTTTACTTTAGAGAGAGAGAGAGAGAGAGAGAGAAGGAGCAAGAGTAATTGTTAAAAATTCAGCTTTTTAAAATAACTTAAAAATTGGATCAATGTCCAATATTCTGCTATTCTCTCCCTTCCTTTCCCTTCGAGCCCTTCATGGCCACGATGCCGATAACTTTATTTTTCTTTTCAAGAGAACAAATGTGTCTGCTATTTATAAATAAAATTAAACAAAGAATAAATTGCTGGTTTAGTAGCTAAATTTTTAAATTTATGCACTTTTAATCCATGTTTTCTTTTTCACAACTGGAGTGATCGAAAACTATTAAAATGTTGCTACAATAATCTTTTTTCCTTAATTTTTAGATAGAACCCAATAGTAATTTTAGGTTGGGGGGGGAGAAGTAATGCTACTTAACGGATTCTGTTTAAAAGTTAACAAAAATGACTATTGTATCAACGTTTTTAATAGTTTGAAATCATTCCATCAACCAAAAAAAAAAAAAAAGAAGAAAAAAGAATGTGGATCAAAGTTGCACAAACTTAAAAGTTTGAAATCATTCCAGCAACAAAAAAAAAAAAGAAGAAGAAAAAGAAGAAGAAGAAAAAAGAATGTGGATCAAAATTGTACAAACTTAAAAGTTCATGGATCAATCTAACAATTTAGCCTTAAATAAAATAATATGTATAGTCGGTGGTGGACCACATTGGGGCTGGCTCAAGGAGTGAGAGGGGTGGAGTTTGACTGGGAGTTTCTAAGTTTAAAAGCTGAAAGTGTCGTTGAATATTTCTTACAACATGGAGGATTAGAGTGCAGATATCATGATATTTGAGTTAATGGGGAAATTTTGTAATTAAAAAAAACAAAAAAACAAAGAAAGTGCAGCGATCAAGGTACCAAACCACACACAAAAAAAAACAAAAACAAAAACAAAAAGGGAGGGCGCGGGGGGCTTAGTGACAAAACCTTAGAAATTGTTGCCTTTATTGTTTTTTTTTTTTTTGGATAGTTAGTGCCTTTAATTAGGTTTTTTTTTTTTTTTTAACAGTTGTGTACTCTACGACTCTCACTCATTATAAAAAAAAATGAAAAAGAAAATAAAAATACGCTCATCAAATTTCAAATTTAGGACCTCCTATCTAAATTCCTCCTCTTCCGCCCCACTAAAGTGTCTTTATGAGTTAATTTGGACTGTTGAGGCTAATCCTTGGTTCATGTGTCGTTTTGTAGGCTACTTTTTTTTTTTTTTTTTCCTACCGGCGTGGCGTGGTTTAGGATTTTGCTGTCGTTTTCTGTTGATGCCTTTTCTTGTGGGTTATCGTTTGTTAGAATTATTGTCGTTTACATGATAGTTGTCGTTCTGAAGATTACTCTTATCATCAATTTTATTTATTATTGTTGAGAATAAACTTTAATCGATGAAAATTATTATCAAATCTAGAATCTCATGTTAAATCATCAAGAGAAACTAATCGGAAGTATACCTGAATCCATTGAGACAAATTAGAGATAGATGAAATTTTCCACAGTCAAATCTCCTTAGGTTCCTAAGATGTTCTATGAATTCTCTTTTTTAATAGAAAAGGAGGAAGAGAGTAAATATTGCATATTATGATTTGACTTGGGGACCATAACCCTTGTAATGACCATTATATATTAACTTAAATTAGATTCTCATCAATCCTAATTTAATTAGTATTGGGTTTCTACACATTAAAACCCATACGTAATAGATATCTCTAGAGCCCAACTACTAGATCACTTATTTAGCCATATTAAATTAAATAGCCTATAATATAATTGTCATTTAATATGTAAACCTATAATAGGAAATTAATAAAATCCCAACAATCTCCCACTTGAACTACATATGTTTCTTGAAATAATTATATTATATATAGCCTTGAGTGTGCACTGAAAAGCTATCTATTCTAAAATATCTCTTTAATTACAATCTGGTCTATCTACTATATTAACATGGGATTAAAGCGAAATTCATTACAAATATTTGTATCTAAACCCATCAATAGTCACCATGCCAATATATTTAATGTCATAGATCAAGTATGGATATGTAGCATGGAAATTATTTGCAATGTGATATTAAACATGCTTATTTCCAACTGGTCCAGCTATAGGCTTTAGTGAGATCAAACACAAATAACATTCAGAGCTTCTAAATGAACCATATACTTTATTCCGCAGAAAATAAATACAAAACGTGTTTGTAACAAAGAACATCAAAATACAAACTCTTACAAAACATGCATATTGTCAAATAAAACAACACCCATCTGAACAGTGTGCTCATGAAAGACTTGGGGTGGTAAACCCTTTGTAAGTGGATCTGCAATCATGGAGTTTGTCCCGATATACTCTATAGCCACTTGATCACACTGAACTATTTCTTTAATAATGAGAAACTTAAGGTTTATGTACTTTGACTTCACAGAGCTTTCATTGTTATTGGAATAAAGTACAGCTGAATTATTGTCACAATCAATCTTTAATGGTCTTTCAATACCATCCACAATTCACAGCTCAGTGACAAAATTTTGCAGCCATATCCCATGATTAGATGTCTCATAACAAGCTATAAACTCAACTGTCATAGTAGAAGAAGCTACGAGTGTCTGCTTAACACTCTTTCAGGAAATAACTCTTCCAGCTAACAGGTAGACATAGTCCGACATGGATCTTTTACTATCTTGGCATCCAGCAAAATCGGAATCAAAATATCCAAAGAACTATAAATGATCTGATCACCGATAAATGAGCATGTGATCTTTTATTCTCTACAAATACCGAATAACCCGTTTAGTTGCTTTCCAATGATCCATCCTTGGGTTACTTAAATATCTACCTAACATTCCTACTATGAATGCAACATCCAGACTTGTGCATACTTGAACATACATAAGACCTCTGATAGCTAACGCATAAGGAATCTTTTGCATTTCTTTTCATTCTAACACATTCTTAGGGCACTGATCGAAACTAAACTTGTCTCCCTTAGCAACATGAGTGTCTCTTGGTGCGCAACCTTTCATTCCGAATCTATCAAGAACTCTTTTCATATAGCTCTTTTGTGATAACCCAAGGATACCTCGAGAGCGATCTCAATGAATCAGTATGCCTAATACAAAAGAGGTGTCCCCAAGATCTTTCATCTCAAAATTCTTAGTCAGAAATCTCTTGGTTTCATGCAATAAGCCTATATCACTACTAGCAAGTAGTTTGTCATCGACATATAACACCCGGAATATGTACTTCCACTAAACATATGATAATGACTTAATGAAACTTATAATACCATTCACGAGAAGTCTGTTTGAGACCATAGATGGATTTCTTCAGTTTGTAGACCATTTTCTTTGGTTCACCGGATACAAAGTTTTTTGGCTACACCATTTATATCATTTCGTCAATGTCACCATTTAGAAACGCAATCTTTACATCCATCTGATATAGCTCCAAATCAAAATGAGTCACAAGTGCCATTATGATCTTGAAAGAGTCTTTCGTTGAAACCGAAGAGAAAGTATCTTTATAATCAATACCTTCCTTCTGAGTGAAACCCTTGGCAACTAGACGAGCCTTATATCTCTCAACATTGCCTTTTGAATCCATTTTGATCTTAAATATCCATTTGCAACCAATGGGTTTCGCACCTTCAGGCAATTCGACGAAATCCCAAATGTCATTGTCCTTCATGGATTTCATCTCATCATTCATGGCATCAATCCACTTTTAAGAATTAGAACTTTCTTTGGCTTGATGGAAGTTGATTGGATCATCTTCCACCACTCCTATATCAACCTCATGTTCTTGAAGAAAAACGACATATTCATCCGAAATCACATTTCTTCTTTCTCTAGTGGATCTTTTCAATGACATATCCTCTTGAGGTTGTTGAGTTTGCATTTCATTTATAATTTCTTCATTTTGCACAGGAAGTTCTGCTACATTGTCTTGATATTCTAGATTTGGTTTTTGAACAATGTCATGAATATGAGCCTGATCATTATCAATAGTAAGAGCAGGAAGAGAAATGCATTCCTTTTCAAATATAGTGTCTCTAACCTTGTCTCCCCCTACAAACTCAACTTCCTTAAGAAATCTTGCATTTCCCGTCTCGAAAAATGTCCTAGTAGTGGGATCGAAAAACGACATAGTCATCCAGACAGATGTATTATTCGTAGTACTGCATTCGAAGATAGAACAACAAAAATAGTGCAGGCTTAATTAATGATCACTTTGGCACTCGATGAATCGCTTTATTCAAAAATTTCTAGCAGCGACATCTCAGATAAAGAAGCTCAATCTTCTCATTCATTAATCACACTAATGAAAGCAGAATATGCTACCAAAAAATGAAGTCCTCTTGACCATAATGAGAGTCCATTCGAGATATTAATCGTCACCTGTAATCATTGGACATTCATCTTTGAAAACACTCAATAGAGGATGAACTATATGCACACTTTTAATTAGAACTCAAAACGATGTATGTAGAGACGTAACTATTTGGAAGCTAACTTTGAATTGTGTTCAGAGAAAAAAAAAATTCTTGTTTTGCGTGTCTCGAAATTTTATACAATTTTAAAAAAAAAATCATCTCGTTTCAAATTAAAATGATAAAGTTATGGACTTTTAAAGTTTGAATTTTTTGAAATGTTAGGAAAAATGAATTAAAAAAAATTGGAGGAAAAGGAAAAAAAAAAAAAAAACTTTTGGAAATCTGTTTTCAAAAGTGATCCAAACTGGGTCCCAAGTCGTTTTATTTATGAGTTGATGTCGTTGTCAATTTTTATTACCCATTCACGTCGTTTTAAATTTTCAGGCGTTTGCGTACCTGTGTGGTTTAAATGCTCTTGTCGTTTGAGGTTTGCTGTTTAGTGCCGTTTTCTCGTGGGTAATGTCGTTTTATCACAAACGTTCCTCCAACCGTTCTTCTCTAGCCTTCGAAGCTGACACAGTTAAGGCATTGGTTTTACTTTTGTTTTTCTTCTATATACCTTACTCTACCTGAGAAAATCAAGAGCCCATAAAAAGCAATTAAGCCTCTGTTTAACTGCCCAATAAAAGGATTCATGAGGAAAAAGAAATAAGAAAAAAGTACCCAATAAAATGACCTCCATGGGGAAAGGTGAAATCGCCTTCCATTGCGTAAGCGGGATTACTGCAAGAGTTTGATGTGTATCTGGGGTTCGGACGATCGGATGGCAAATACAAGTGTTCAATTTCTATAGAAAATTAAATAAGAAAGTAATAAAAGTACAGATGAAGAAAAATGGAACACAAAGATGTTTAATGTGGATGTATTTATGTCCATGGACTAAGAACAATGAATTTATTGGTAAGAAGCACTATGAACGTGCTTCCATATTTATACGAGTTTACAAATACAAAATCAGGTCAATAACCTAACACTAACAAATATACTAAAATCAAGATTATTTTAAATTACAATAATTACAAATAAATTAAAAGTTCTTAATAAAGATAATTATATATAAAATAGTAACTTTTTTTTATATAATACTAACTTTCCTAATAATTTCAACCCGGCAGATGATTGCATCAAGTAATTACAAAACCAATTACGATGAATTGAAAGCAAAGAAATAAGACAAAAAAATAAAAATCAAAAAAATCAAATTACCTGTTAGCAATGAGTTGCGTTGAGATTTTTGTGTGAAATAGAGATACAATAGAGATGGGGATTAGAAAGAGAAAGTTGTTTTTATGTTGGTGGAACTAGGGGTGGCAATACGGGTCGCGACACAACGACACGACTCGAAAATGATACGAATTTTACAGGTTCGGGTTGGGAAAAATATGGGGCGGGTCGTGTTCGGGTTGGGAAAAATTGACACACAAAAAAAAATTCGTGTCGTGTTCGGGTTGGACCCCTTTTTTTTCGTGTCAATTTCGGGTCGAGTTCGGTTCGAGTTCGGGTCGCGGGTCAATTTCGTGTAATTTTCAGGTCAAATTTCGTGTTAATTTCGTGTCGCGGGTCAATTTCGTGTCATTTTCGAATCAATTTCGTGTTAATTTTATGTTGCGGGTCAATTTCGTGTCACGGGTCAATTTCGGTTCGTGTCGTGTCAACCCGTGACGGGTTCGTGTCGTGTTCCTGTCGCGGTTTCGTTTCGTGTTCGTGTCGCGGGTCGTGTTCGGGTCAGAGAAGAAAAAAATCAACATGGCTCTAACACGACACGAACCCGACACGTGACACGAATTGCCACCCCCAGGTGGAACATAGTAGTCCACACGTGAATACAACAACACTATTTAACTGATAATTGCAAAGTTTAAATTTAAAAACAAAGCGTCAATATTCTAGCGCCAACTCCAAATTTTTAGTTTGTGCTTTTTTTTTTTTTTTACGCAGCTTCCCAGCTTTACTATTTTAGGTAGTTATCTATCCTTTTGTTTAGGAAATTTATTTGCCCCCAAAAGAGTTATCCTATACAAAATAAATTAAACATATATATGTATATGTGTGATCACCAAGTTCAAAAAGTAAATAAATAAATATGTGTGCACCATTTGTTTTTTCTTTTTTCCCTTTTTAAATAAATGCACAAGTAACTGTAAGACCCCTTTTTATCTTTACTTATTCTGATTTAAAATTAAAAAAGAAAATATACGAGAACCTTTTTTTTTTGAAGTAAAACTTGCTTGCAATTAATAGACTAAATCAGCGAAAACCATAGGAGCTACAAATCTTGGAACTTTATCCCAACTATAAACCTCATTTTCTAGAATAAACACAGAAGCAGCAAGACAATGAACCACTCTATTAGCTTCACAGCATATAGCAGAGCAAGACATCTCTTTCTTTTGTAAGCGAATCAACACAATTAACAGCTTGGACGACTCATGTCGCATCAACCTCAACAATCTGGATACATATCCCACAATCCTTGGCAAATAAGAGACCCTCCCTGAGATCAAAGCACTCTACCGGAACTGTTTTCAAGTTACGTTTTATCGCAAAATTTTGATTATAATTTCTTGTTTAGTATCCCTTTTAAATTGCATTCCAATATCTTATTTGAGTATTCCTTCAAAATTACAGTTCAATTTGAATTAAATGAAAGAAAAACATTAATATATATATATATAGATATATATATATATAAATAAATATAAGTGCCCATTTTAATCATAGATTGTGTTTTAATATTTATTTAAATAGAATATTTGTATTCAAACATGTATTTTAAATATTGTATTCAAATCAAATATGTGTTTGGATAATTTTAAGAAAAATATTTGGATAATTTTTGTTAAAGATAACGTCTGAATATTGTAAAAGTAGAAAAATGAGTGGTACAAATTTTCAAAAAGTAAATATTTAGATAGATATTAAAAATAATTCTAGCAAATCTCATAAAACTTTAGTGTCCATGACAAGTTTTAATAGGATTTGCATATGATTTTGTTCATCACCTTGCTTTGAATGCATAGAAAAAAGAAATGTCTCAATTGAAACGAAAAAATGATATTAAAAGAGACAGCTTTTTTTTTTTTTTTTTTTTTAAAGAGAGTCCAAATGTTACTATTGAACATATCCTGAAATAGAGTCATATTTCAGGGGTCACCAACATTTCATTTTTGTTCTTAAATGGTCTAATGGACCATTTGGTTACACTTGAATTACATTTCAAATGTTACCCTACCAAACACCCATTTGAATTGCTAACCCAAAAGAATTGGCACTAACTGTTATCAAATAGTTGAGACAAAAAGAGGGAAAAACATTTAAATACACTTGAATTTTTGGCATTTAATCAAGCACATATTATGTTGTTGTTAGATAATAGCTACTAAAAATGGTGTTCCAAATGATCCTTAGTTTACCTTTGGAATTCTGAATTATAAGATTGCGTGTAGAACAAAGATTTGAAATGAAATTTTGAAGTTGGAGTTGATTGACTTTTCAAAAACTAATTATAATTTTTTTTTTTGACTTTTCAGAAGAAAACAAAAAATAAAATGAAAAACTTAGTTCCAAACATTTTTCCAAACAAGTATGAAGATTGTAATTGTGCTTTTATTGTGTTTGTTGAGTATCATATAGTTTTTGCTAGTTAATAGAAATTTGTAGGGTTGCTCCTCAAAGAGCCACCTAAGGATTATTGCCCCATGATTTTTAACCTCCTAAAAAATAAGTCAAATGTCAATATAATATATCTTTATAAAATTACTATCGGCCAGACAAAAAGGTAATCTACTAGATGACCACCGGTAATTTATCAGATATTGGCGAGAATCTATACAGGCCCCCGACGGTCTCCTGCTGTTGTTGCCGAACAGTATTCCTAGTTTGGACAGTTGCCCACCGACAGTTTTCAGCCGGCCTGTTTTTCTGGATTGCCGCATTTTTATGTAATTTTGTCACCTTAACTAGTTGCCTTGGTCGTCATCTAGAGGACCACTCAGTCTTCTGTTGAACTTAGTTGTCGGAGTTAACTAAAATATAAAGTATTTAAAATATTTCACATAACATCTACGAAATTTTTCATGAATTTGATTTTTTTTTATTATTTAAATATCGATTTATGTAAAACATGTAATATTAAATGATAAAGCATCATGACTTCAAAAAAAATATAAAGTATCACGGAAATTTCAGCAGCAATATTGATAATAATATCCCAAAGTATTGGTTTTTAATATTTTTAATATATTCATGAACATAGTAAAATTCAAGGTTTTTTTTTTTTTAATTCACTCACAATTTTTTATATATGGAGAGACATATACATGAAAATTAGAGCAAATTATAGTGACACTGACACCAAAAAATTATTATAATTGATTTTTTCATCTCTTTTTAATTGTTATTTTTTTGAAAGGTTTTTAATTGTTATTTGTTCTCTCAATTTTTTTTCTTTTTGGGTTGTTTTTTATTTAATTATAGCTATTACTTTTTTTAAAATAATTAATACCTAATATTACGTTTTTAAGAGATAACTAAACTTAACTCAAACTATAAAAAATTTTGGTCCCTTACAAAAATTATAGATTTGTCTAAGATAAATAACAAAAACGTTTTAAACAATAAATTGCAAACAATTCAATCCTAAAACCATAAATCAGAACTATTTTATATCTAAAAATCAATTAGATATTGATTAAAAAAAATCAATTATATTCCCTTCGGAAAGATAAAATCAATTATATCTTACAACAAACTCCCTTTCCTCAAAATAAGAAAATGTAACCCAAAAAAAAAAAAAAACTAGTTAAAAAAAAAAAACCTTTGCAATATTTCTCTTAATTTGCTAAAAGTCGATCGAGTTTCTCATTGCTAGGAGAAGACTTGTGTTTTGGGGTTTTCTTTTCTCTCTCCTTTTTTTTTTTTTTTTTTCATGTGTTTGTTGAGATGCCAATATCGGCTCGTGTGAACTCTGTTTCATTGTTGTTGTGAGGATTTTTTTTTTTTTTTTTTTGGGTCTCCAAAGGTTTGCATCATAATATTGTTTTGATTGGATCACAGGACGGAGAGGTTATTACTCTGCTTTGAGTTTTGCGATGCAAATACTACAAGTTTGTTATTATTACTCTCTGATTTGCTATTAATAAAATTGGATGAAGTATCTATTTTTTGTTAAAATAAAAAAAAAAAAAAAAATTTATTGAGCTTAAACATACGTAATGCATAGGTTATATTACATGCATAGGTTTATGTTTCTCCACCACAACCATCCTTTCTGATATCATGCGGATGGTGCAACAAAAAGAATATTCACTTCGGAAATTCTGTGTTGGAATGGAATCGTCAATTCTGAAGGTATGGTAGTATTCCAACAGAAAAAAGTTTAGATTGTGTTTATAAACATGATTCATTTCCTCTTGTTTTTTTTTTTTTTTTTTTTTTTCTTTTTTTCTTTTTCTTTCAGCTCTTATCTTACTTTGTTCTTTCGTATCTCTTTCATTTCTTATTGTGAGATGAAAATGTGCTGCTAAGTCCATGAATGGCTAAGAATTAATTTTCAAAGCGGTATTAAATATCGACAGATTGCTTGTTTAGTTCTAATAGAAAAAGAGAAAAAGACGAAAACAAAAGAAAGCAATGATTACTTCATGCGTGAAACGCTTGGCATTGTGAGAGCTTGTTGTTAACTCTCATCGCCGTGCAATGATTACTTCATGTGTGAATCGCTATAATAATAAAAGCAAAAACTATTAAGAAAATTTACTAGTTATTATTTTGGTACAACCAGTTTGTCTTCTAGATCATGGGACTACACATTAAACTTGAACATTTCAGTGTGATCATTATAAAATTAGTTATGAGAAAATATCAAGATTGTAACTAGGAGCTATTTACATCTATCAATATCGTACCATAATTTTCGATAAATGGTTGTGCTTGATTTTTTTATTTCATGAAATATCATTAGGAATTCAAGACCGTTGAGATGAAGTGATAAAGTTTTCTCTTTCTTTGGAGCAAATTTAAGTTATGTAGGCTAGATTTGCAACCACAAGTTGTGGAATATTTTGTTCTTATTTTGTTCTTTGTTAAGTGGAAAGTTCTGTAGCTAAATGCAAGTCTATAAAGTCTACACATGTTATAGGCATATATATTTATATTTTATAATTAATAGGCCTTTTTATGCAATCTTACTTTTGCAACATAATAAAATTTGACAACATTTTTCTTTAATTTCAATGTCGAAAAAAAGTCTTTTCTGTGACATTCAGCAGAAAAATGTCGTTGAAGAGTCTTTTTAAGACATTTTAAGAAAAGTGTCGTGAATTTTGTGTCATTGTAATCATTTTTGTTGTAGAATTTGGACTTATTTATGCAAAATTATGGACTTTTAAATTTTAAATTATAAAACTGTATGAATAATGAAGCTGAGGGAAAATGACAAAAGTTAGATTGTAATTTTATGGTTTAGATTGTGCATCCAAACACATGCTAAGATTCCGTTTCCAATAGTTAGAACTATAACCAAAACACGTTTTATCGCTTTAGTGGAACCTATTTTTAATATTTTCGCTTTTGTGTTTGAAAAAAGTGAAGATGAGCATAAAAATATTGAATACATTAGCCCAAAAAAAAAAAAAAAAGCCATTAGTGGTGAAAAATACTCAAAGCCACTTTCAAAGGTTCTTATTGTCGATCCATCTTTCTAGCTGTTTTCACCCGTCAATGAACTAACTTGGTCATGTTCAATGCACTAATATCTACATCTAAATTTGGGGTGGGAGATTAGTAATAAATACATATTGTCATGTTCAATTCACTAACATCAACATTTAAATTTGGGGTCGAAGATTAGTAATAAATACATATTCATATTAATCATACATGAAAATATCGAAATTATCCATACAACTCCTCCCCTATTTCTCTCTTTTCTCTCTCTACTATGATTCTCTTTGCTCAACATCGTCGGCTTCAACGTCGTGGTGAGAGCCTAATATTTATTTGTCTATAAATCTGTTATTTACTAGAAAATCCAAGTATTTATTAAAAAATTGAAGGATTAACCCGTGAAAAAACATAACATGATCTTGTCACCTTTAAAAATTCTGTTATAATTTTTAAAAATACCAATTAAACATGTTATGTGCTGTAATTTGTCTGCATAATTAAGTTGTTTTGCTAATAATTTGATGCCGTTTTCAATTTTATTGCCCACTAATTTCGTTTTACTTCTTTGGCGTTTGCATACTTGCGTGATTTAATGCTCTTGCCATTTGAGGTTTGTTGTTTAGTGCCGTTTTCTTGTACGTATTGTGTTTTTGGAGGTTTGTTGTTTAGTGCTTGATGTCGTTTTTGCGGTTCACTTTGAAGAACATTTATAAACCTCACAAAGGCAAATGAAATCAAAGAATTAATTAATATTAAACCAAACCATCAGATAACCCCACCACTATGCAGAACAGTAAGATTCCATTTCGCTTTAGGGGAACTTGATTTTCAAAAGTTTGCTTTTTTCCTTCGAAAAAGTGAAGATGAGCATAAAATTATTGAATAAATTAGCAAAAGAAAACCATTAGTGGTGAAAACTCAAAGTCACTTTCAAATATTCTTGTTGTCGGATCCAGCTTTCCACTTGTTTTCACCCATCAATGAATTAAATTGGTCATGTCTAATTTTCTAATATCTATATTATTAAAGTACGGTGACCTGAAATTTGTTTTGATCCAATCTGAAAAGCTCCCGATGTGACATTTGTGATGGAGCTTTAATTATGAGAATTTTTTGAGGGTCTATAATAGTAACGGAGAGATCGGGCTCCCGTAGGGTTTGAATATATATAATGTAATTTTAGGATTTTATCATTATGCTCTTTTGCTGTAGCCACTCCATCTTGTATTTATTTTTGATATAGTGGATTTTCTTCTCCTCTGCCCGTAGCTTTTTTACTGTCTAGAGTTTTGAATTAAAAAAAAAAAAAGACAAAAAGAAAATAGTTTCAAAAGTGTAGTTTGGAATGCTCACCAAATGAGTCCTTAAGGTTCGTCAAAAAGAGGAGGAAAAAAAAAAAAAAAAAAGCAAAACACACTAAAAAAAACCAATAAAAGATCAATATTCATGATTGAGAACAAAGATAAACAGAAAAACCAACCTCTTTCCGGGAAATTCTAAAAGACAGGACTTCCACGAAAGATTTTTCTTCAAATGCATTCAGTAATAATAACTGCAGAAAACGAAAGGAGGCTGATAGAGCAAAGATTTAGAAGGCCAAATAAATCTCCCATAGTACACAAGTCAACACGAGGGACATGCCTGGAAAGAGAAACATAAGAAAGAATATTCAAACTTAAAGACAGGGCATAGCGCCAGATTTTTTTTGTACTCACTTTTAACCAAAGTTATCTAACTCCTGTGGCCAGTAGCCGATGCAGGCTACTAGTTCCAGTCACTAATCACCGGAATATTCTAGTAGAATATTTTTTATAAATTTTTTGTTTTCAACATAAATCATGGAATGTCTCCAACCAGCGCCACAACCGAAACTGGAGATATCCGGTCATTCATATTGAAAAAAAACATCTTGTAAAATATCAAAAATATTTTGATAGAATACTTCGGTGACCGGTCCGGCGAGCAAAGCCGGAGATCAACATTATCAATGGTCACTATTAGTTCTAGTGACATCTGGTAAAATATATATAGTATCATAATGATTATATTTAAAATATAATAATAAATTCAGAAAGAAAGAAAAAAGTATGTCAAAAAAGTAACGAAAGAAAAAAGGGTGGCAAAATTTTTCATAGAGGGAAAAGAGGTGGCAAGTTGGGTAATTTTCTCAAGGATCAATGTTGGGATAAATACTTTTAAAGCAATATTTGTGAATCATACTCTTATGTTATACGTTTATTTAAATAAAGCTTATGCATTTTCACTAAAATAGTCGTACATATATGTATCTTTACCATTCACAATCGGTAAATAAAGCTGGATATTTTAGTTTGATAAGATTATGAGGTTGAGTGTTTCTTAATAAGTAATGATCTTATCTTGGGTCATTGTACGAGGTGTTTAAAGATAACAACACCAGCATGTCGTAGAGAAATTGAACTGGACCACGATACAGTAAAGGTAAATTTCACGAACTCCACATTGACTGAAGATACATACACTCACAAGTACAAGTAAGAAAGTTTAAACAAGTGGATTAACAACCACCTCTAGGTTAGACTCTTACAAGAGAGATAACCTAAGAGAAATTAGTATCTATTCAAAGGGGACAAATAAATCTGGTCGGAAGATTCCAATTATGTACCAATCCTCAATCTCCAAGGTATCAAAATAAAGCAAATACGACAATAAAAATTTGACAAGATCAATTCAAAATATTAAAACCTGGGAAAATTAGACTGAGATGCCTTTTTTAGTTACCTAATCTAATAGATGACCAAACTATTTTTATTTAGCAAAATGATCGGTTGTTATTTTTCCATACTCGGTCAATCAGTGATTGACTAATGATCAATCGGTGATTGACCAAATTAGTAATTTTATGTGATCAATCATTGATTAACTATTTAAGAAAATTGATTGATCATTTTAGAAAAAAAAAATGACATTTTAACTAATTTTTAAAAACCTCAGCCATTTGTTAAAGAACATATTAAAAAAAAAAGGTTATTTATCTCTAAATCACAAAAACTTGTAGCTAATTAACATTACATGAATATGAAACCTTGATATATAGGAGATAAACTCACAAGGACTAGTAAGTAAAGTACTACATATCAGCAGTTGAGCACAATGCAACAAGTATAATGTGGTCATCAAATGACGAAGAAAACTACGGACGCAATCGTGATGATGAGGGAAATGCATGATATGACAAACGACAGAACTGAGTCCGCACGGGAAAAAAAACTCCAAAACCGAATCTTTACTTTGGCCGTCCACGATCGACAAAAATCATTAACATCTTCAATAACTTTATCGATTATGTCACAGTCTTCCATGTTAAACTCGAGCTCCTTGGTGAGACTATTCAACAGATCAACCACTTCATCGTTGCCACCTTTGGCTTGTTTGATAATACCCGAATTGCGAAGGATATCGATGTCACTGGCCGTATCCACCATACTGTCCAATAACACCGCAAGACAGCTAAAGTAAGGTACAGTATATCTATTTACTTGTTCATAAGCTATCAAGTTTCTCAACAACAAGCACATGCCATCATCAAGGAGAAGCGTCGGAATCTTCAAGTAACCTCTTTTGAACTCGATATCTAAAAGATGATTAAGGTTGCCAAATTTGCACCTCAGTTTAATTCCTGCATAAGTTAGCCTTCTGGCATTATTAACCAAGCCCTTCCCTGGAAGTCTATCATAATCATTCCACTTTTTCTTTGGACCTGTACTTAGTGAGTTGGCGTCATCACAGACTGGAATGAAGCTGGACTGGAACAAAGCTAGTATGTGAGGCAAGTCGGTGTCTATCCCTTCCTCCGATGCTTTATCCTTGCATGGCCTCAAGCTTTCAAAAAACTTCAGGGCAAGCTTGTCTAGTGGAATTGGGTTATCATCCAGGGAAGTTAGTTCATATACGTTCTTCAACACAAACATAGGAATTTGATTCTCGAGAACTAGTAAATCACGGCCAATGATCGGTAACATGCAACGTGCTCCGAAAATGGGTTCTTCCAAATCTTCTTCCTGCAACTCAAAAATATAGAAAATTTTTGCTTAATGATTTTTATTTTATTTGAAGTCAAAAGAGTAGAGAGATTAAATATGGAGTGCTTATAACACCCTCATGCTCATGATTCATAAAATATACAAAGGGAAAAGAAAAACAATAAACAAAACAGATATTAAACTAAAAAAACAATTAAAAAAAAAAAAAACTAAAATAAGGTGAGAAGAATTAAGACCTCTACGTACCTTGGAAACCTTATCATTTAGGCGAAGGAGCTCCACAATAAAGCAAGCATCAAGCAACATCATATCCACAAAAGCATCACTGTCGATATCCACAAACTCCTCTGAGTAACAGTTTCTTGTTCTACCTTCCAAACTCCTCATTGCATTTTGAAGGTCTATTAGTGGTTTTTTGTGTCGAATTCGCTCTAGAAGGCGATTCAGAAATCGTGATTTTTGAGCTTCCATGGGTTTTAGAGCCAAACTGTTACGATGGAATGGACCTATGGAGACAATCTTCGGGGTGTAAGCCTTATCATCAACATCGCGTACATGTAATGGAACCCTGAATATGGACCAGCGCTTGCTGGTTTTTGGCTCCACTCTTGGTTGTCTGATACAGGTCTCTTTCTTGGGAACCCGAGGCTCTCCTCTCCAATTTCCGAGCATGACAGTGTCATCATCTCCACTAGAAGCCAGGTAAAATGAGCCTTTATGTCTCTTTGCTTCACTACTCCCCATCGAATCTCCCATGTCTAACACTATATCGGACATTTTTTCCTTGAATACTAGCTTGTGGCTGACCAGACTCTCTTGTCGATGGTCTTTGAAGAATTCTCCAGGTCCAGACAGACGTATTATTGGCAGTACTGCATTCAACGACAGAACAACAAAAATAATTCTTGCTTAATTAATGATCACTTTGTCACTCCTTGAATCGCTTTGTTCAAAAATTACTAGCAACGACATCTCAGACAGAGCAGCTCAATCTTCTCATTCATTAATCACACCAATGAAAACAGAATATGCTACCAAAAAATGAACTCCATACTTCCTGACCATAATGAGAGTCCATTAGATATATTAATCGCCACCGGTAGTCTTTGGACATTCGACTTTCAAAACACTCAATACAGGATGAACTATATGCACGCTTTTAGTTAGAACTCAAAACGGTGTATGTAAAGACGTGCCTATTGGAAGCTAAATTTGAACCAAACTTTTGCAGCAAGAACAAATTTTTAAGCGGGACAATCGAATGTGTACTTCCCATCGTTGATTGTCGATTAATGAGAGTTAACAAGGTTTTACAAGTAGAATGTGTTGTGGGGACCTACAATCCTAGGACAAGAGAAACACTAACATCTCAAGAACAACAGAAATATCAAATCAAGATCACTCGAGAAAAAAATTGGGCCCAAAGTTAATTAGGCTTAACCCAATTATAATCAATGCGAGCCCAAAAGTACTACACAATTTCGCCAGAAGATAATGGATTTTAGAGAAAAAAAAAATTAGAAATGAAGAAAAACAAAACCAAAAAAAAACAACGCTCTTCCGAGGAAATAAAACCATACCTGATTGTGTCCAGACCAACTGATCAGTTCAAAAGACTTTGACCAGCGAAATTGAAACAAATGGAGGAGATAAATTTTGGAGTAGAAGTGGAAACGAATAGGTAAAGTGTCCAATATTAAGTAAACGCAGGACAATCATGATTGTGAACAAAGATAAACAGCAAAACACCAATGCTCTTTCCGGGAAATTATAAAAACAGGACCACCACGAAAGATTTTTCTTCAATTGCATTCAGTAACATTAATTGAATAAAACAAAAAGAGACCGATAGTGCAAAGACTTCCTAACAAATTTCCTATAGTAGACAATTCAACGAGGGGGACATGCCTGGAAAGAGAAACAGAAGAAAGAATATTCAAACGTCATACAAGTAGGCCATAAGAAAATTAAAGACATGAAAGTGGTGGTTCAAGGATAGCGCAAAAAAATTCGCCAATATCAAAGAATTTGCTCGTAAGCTCACCATGAATGATCTCTCACGTAAAACAATAAATTAAAGTGTAAAAAAGTAGAGAAGACAATAATTTTATAGAGGTTCCCCTTCTATTCAAAGGGTAGTCCTCTTTAGAGCCGAGGAGAATTTGTTTCATTACCTTCCAAAAAAAGGTTTCCATGAGGCATGCAAGCCTGTTTATAACTCTCTCTTTTACACGCCCCTTCCTCACTCGAAATATAAATATTAAATAAAAATAAAATATTTTCCCACGTCCATCCTCCTCTAAATGAGATTTGAGGATTTTTTGCAACCGTCATTATGCCATATTTCTCAGTGGTACATGCTTGGTACCTTCCACGATTTCTGCATTTCCCAACCACTTTGATTGACCGGGTCTCAGTGGCCTCTTATTGTAATGACCGAGTTTTTGTATGAAAGATTTTAGTAAATTGATTATAAAATTCATCAAAATCTTCATGTACTTAAGTTTAGGTTATATTTATAACCTAAGATTATGAAATGAAAATATTTCAATATTTCATGATGTGAGAATTAAATAATATGTCACATAATATAAAGTCATAATATTTTTATAGAGTAATTAAATGATATAAGATATGGTAAGAATAAGAATATGCTTCATGATGCAACAAATTAATTTTATGTCACATAATATAAGGTCATGTAACTTTCATTAAAAAATAAAAATAAAAATAAAGTAAAAGGAAAAGTGGCCAATTGATATAAGTCATGATATTGATGTCAAATCACAGCAACCTATTGACCTGAACAGAGCAACTAATGGGGATTAACAATTTAAGTTTAGAACAGATAAGGAGAATACAATCTTCTAAAATACGGTACTGAAACTTGATGGCCAATTTCTAGATTGATGGAGAATTATAATGCTTACTGTTTTTGTTCAGTATCAAAACTTGGAGGACAAGTTTTATATCAGTCAAAACTTGATGGCCAAGTTTCTAGACGGATGGAGAATTATACTGCTAATTTTTTTCGGTATCAAAACTTGAAGGACAAGTTTTATAACAATCAAAAGTCACACTGATCAACTTTTTTAGTATAAGAACTTGTTGAACAAGTTTCCTACTTAAATAATCAAAGGCTAGAAACTCATTAGTACAAGAATCAAAGGATAGGATTAAACCAAACTTTTGACTTTGTTTCCCTTCTCATGTACGCAAATTCCCTTGTCAAAGAAGCTAGAAAGTTGACCAAAACTTATCATGAATAGTGACAATATAAATCTAATTCATGCATCTTAACTTTGATTCCGTCTTTGACTATGATTTGAATTATTTTAAGTTAAATTAAATTTGATTAAGTCTTCTAGAAATATCAAGACCATGATTAGTGGACTAATCAAACACCATTAGCTTTGGTATATAAATAAACCACATTTAACACAAAATTCAACCGTTAGTCTTCTTAACCACAAGAAAAATCTCTCTCCAACTTTCCCTCATTTTCCTTCACTTTCTCACCGTCCAAACACCTATCTAAGTGAGAAAATCCTTTCTAATCTTTCACAAAAATTAGCCTCCAAGACAGTAATTTAAGCTTGGACTAAGACTAGAACGTTCCTTTGAGCTTTTTGTTAGTGATTTTAGAGGGTAATCAAGTCTGCACACCAAGGTTAAAACTCTAACTCATGGTTGATGGATTTATGGGTTGCTATTATGTGATTTGTTCTTGGTTATGGCTATGTGGTTTTGTAATTATTTTATTATTATTATTATTTTATGTTCATGACTATGTGTGTATGTGATCAGACTATTAAAGATGATTAATAGTCTAGAAGTGGCACGAAATACGGAAATAAGTTGTCTAACATGTATATGACGTAAACAAAATCCATAATCCAGAGTCATGATTTTGTTCATGAAAAAAAGTTAAGTTTATAATGATTTTCAGTATATTATATTTCCAAGGAAATAAGGTTAACTTAATCACTAGATGTTGTGGTGTGTTAGACAAGTTTTCAAGCTCTAAATTGTGTTAAAAATCTGTACAAAACAGTGGGAGAAAAACTGTTTTATACACAGAATAACACAAGCAGTTTTTTTTTTATAAGAAAAACTGGACAGCTTTTCTGTCTTGATTTCAAGCTGCGTTTTGAACACTTTAGAGGATGATCCGGACTTCGCAATCATCAGACAAAAGTTAGATATGAATGTTAAGAATATCTTTGTATGGGACATTGTTGTAAAATTTGATTCCAAGGTGATATTTCGGGCATTTTTCTGAAAACAACTGAAACAGTTTTTCACTTACTGGGCCACGGATTTTGCAATGAACGGATTCCTTACAAACCGAACCTGCACCAACATAAAACATGAAAGTTTTAGATCTTTCAAAAACAAATGTTTTCCTGAAGAAAGTTTTGTTAAATTCTCAACGGATTTTAAGGTATGATTTTTCGAATAAAACAGTCATGATATGTAAACGACCAAGAATGTTTAAAGGTGTCAAAACTTTCAAGAGCATGTGATCCAATGTCCTGATGATTAAAAGAAACATTCAAATGCTGTTTTCAAACTTGATATTATTTGATCGGTGGCAGCAAAGGTTTTCCAACATTTGTGTGTTAAATTATAGTAAACTAACCGTTTTCAAAATCAGTAACCAAAATAGTTCGAGTTTTCACCAAAATTCAAACGAGGATTTGAAAATATTTTGCAAGCTTAAAAATCCTATTTTGGACCTATTAGGCCTTGGGAAAAATGATTTTCAACAAGTCCACGAAAAAGGCCGTTAAAAAAAATGAAGTTGGACTTTCAGCCTAATTCCACCTGGTGAGCCCAAACGTAATTTTTAAGACTATTATATGATTTAAAAATATACCACAATTTGAAAACCAAATTATCATTAAGTGAGACCATGGAGGTAATCAAGAGAAAATTTTAATTAAAGGCGTTAATTAAATTTTCAAATTAAAGCCTACATAAGATATTTAAGTTCTAGTTATTTAATGAATTTAAACTTAGAATTTCTTTAACTAAGGAATATAAATAAAATGTTATCGGCGTAAATTCATACTCATAATGGATATATTCTTAGATAATAATTTTTATCCGCAGTCTCAAGAGCAGAAAACATTGTAAGTAACGTAAGTACAAACCTCTGCTCAATATGAGAAATAGTAAATATTATTTTTAAATATGACATGTTTACATGTATGCCATGATTTATATGATATACCATATTTATTTATATGTCATGTTTTTACTTATATGCCATGATCATGTTTATCCCATACTATATGACTATGATACACTTTTCGATTATGCTATGTTTTACAATACTGCCCTATTTACAATAATATCATGATTTCAACTATACCATACTTTACTATTATGCCATAGTTTATGACATTACCATGTTTATAATAGTGCCATATTTATGTATCATATGCATCATGACTAATAAGATCATAAGTTAAAAATCTTAGTCTTAGAACTAGCCTTTGTTAAAGACTTCATATAGAAGTATAATTTTGAGCATACTCATCAAGGATTAAGTAACAAAACTAAGACTAACTCAAGACAAGTAGAGTGTCGTACCAATCTTTCATCAATCGTGGAGGAATATATATGTTTCAAGATTTTTAGAATTGTTAGTAACCTTGCAAACCCTAACTTTATGTGGATTGCGTGTATCGATACGTACACATAGGGCTCATATGTAAAGCAAGATAATAAGTCCATAATAGAAGATAAGAGACCCATAATCGACAATAATTGGATCATGCATTAATAAACCCATAACGAATCATAAATAATTCATGTATAAGTTATACGATGCTGGTTATGTCTTTGTAAGATTAAGTTCGTACTTACTAAGCGTAAACTCATTAGTATATTTTATACAGTAGGTAAGAAGCCTGCAGCTTAATTTGATGGGCCATATGGACGATGCAGTAAATGAACGGCGATATGGGATATCACTATGCAAATTTACTCCGCAAACTCTTTTGAAATATAAATATATATATTTAAGTAATTTGAATTATGCTACGTATTTGATGTTTCAAGACTTTGGTTGAATATAAGGGTTATATATGACTTTATAATTTGTTAAACACGTAATGTGCATGCACAATAAAATTTATTTATATGAATTAGTCTATTTATATTGTGTTTAAAAAACAATTATTCTAAAATTTTTAGTAAATTTAAGTATTTAAAAATAAGATTTAATTTAAGTAAGTATGGCAATGGTTTATGTAATCGAGTCGTTACTCTTATGCTGCCGCATGACAGGTTTTTCGGTAGTTCATATTCGGCACCCTTCACGATATCCATATTTCCCAGCCTCATTATTGTTGAAGTCGGCACCCTTTATCTTTGAAATCGACACCCTTTATGTTGATTCCTTAGAGGGTGTGTGTAAGAATTTACTAAGCGAAATTTGTTTCATTTTGTAATGACTTGACTTTTCGGACCATTAACTTACTTATTTTTAATTCATTTATTCTTAACACTTATTTATATTAGGTTCTAAAAATACGGATTTTTTTTTTCTTATATACAAATTATACTTGTACTTGAAGAGTTTAATAAACTAAAATTTTTAACTAAGGAAATTGAAAATCTTTAGATAATAAATATCCTATTCAAATTCATACTTAGAGGACATTTAAAAAGATATAACTTCATGTAAGTTAAAAGGAAATACTAAACTCTTTTTCTCATAAAGTACTCAAACTAGTTTAATAGTACCAAAATATTAGAAACAAAATTATAAATATAGTAGATATAAAATAAAGTAGTCTAAATGTGAAAATTAAATTCATGATGGTATCCCAGTCTCTTATTTCATCGCCTCCACACAACTTCGCCAATCTAGAAAATATCTAAGTAACGAGCTGCTTACCTGCGTTACCTATAGTACAAACACACACGTATGAGCTTTCACTCAGCAAGTACAAACAAGATCTTTCAAAACATCTTCATAAAATCATATCATCACACGTAACATCAAGAATGTTTAAAAATGCATGTAATCTATGTGTGTTCAATTATGCTTTATCATATACATGTCTAATTTACTTAAGAGTCTCTATGTCGTACCCATATGCGCGCAATCAATGGGCAGTTAGGGGAGCGACCCTCCAACAACCTCCAAGGTCATGACTTGTAACTTTTATTCTTATCATATCCTCTCATTAATTAGAGGTTAGTACGACACTTAATCCTATCTTTCGTTAGCCTCATTCTTATTGTTTGTGACAATATGTAGATTTACATTTTACAATGCATTTATCATTACGGCATACATATCTATGAGGCATGTCATCATATCAGTGTAAGAGAAATTATGCACGTTAAATGTTTAATCAACGTATTTCGTATGGCTCATACACTCATCACTTCATCAAAGCAAATCATAGAAAACATAGAACATCAATAATGAAAAATATTTTGTTCCATGCTGTAGGTGAGGTTTGTACTTACTTGTCTTATGTACTTAAACTTCCGGAGTTGCACCTCCTATTACTCAAGTTTGAAAAATTGTCCTAATTTAATAATATCTCATTATTAGATAGAATCATAGTTATATAACTTTATTCATGTAATAACCGAAATTTTTACAGACTCATGATTTCCTTGTATGTAAAGAAATTAAGTCCGTACTATGTGTTTATGTAATGTTTCATGAAAATTATGAATATCAATGTGAAATTCATAATTTTATCAGTATATGTTTAAGTTCTCGTTTAATCAATTATGTGACGCAATAATAAGTTTATTAGGTCAAGAATGAGGCCTTTTAAGGAAAAAGGCAGAATAAGAATTTATGATTTTATTTCGGTCAAAGTTTGACCAGAATGATTCAAGGCATGATTATGACGGTACTGTAGTGTAGCAAGCAGTATGGAAATTATACTGCGAAAAACCGTCATCACAGATGAAACAGTAGAAATAAGGATCAAGACCACTATAGAAAAATCAAGCACATTATTTAAGACAATAAAGGATTTTTGAAATTAAGTAGATAATTATGCATGAATTGGAAGCCAAGTGGCTCTACCCTAGCCGGCCACCTCACAGGGACTAAAGTGCAAATATTTTGTCCTTAGGGGTCAAAGTGTAATTTTAAGAAAAAGTGAGGCAAGCATGATGAGGTAAGCAAACACTTGCTTGGTGAGCAAGTAACTTGGCCTCCAAGGCATCACCATGGCTGGCCACCTCAAGGAAGGTGTGAGCAAATATTTTTCTCTTAAGGGTTATTATGTAATTTTTGGATTAAAAATAAATCCAAAAATTTAATAATTATCACCTATAAATAGGTGATGGGGGGGTTCATTTGCTTCACTTTATATAAAAATACCCCAAAACTATGCCAAAATCTCACCTCACTCTCTCCCCCCTTAGAAAGCTGAAACCCCAGAGAAGGAAAAAAAAAAAAAAAAAAAAAAAGAGAAAGAGAAAGAGAAGCAAGTGGTGGTCGGAAATTTTGGAGAACACCAAAGCAAGCGTTTGGAAATTTG
>JAINRI010000197.1:0-14977 GCA_025413485.1 Ficus microcarpa | reverse complement strand
TTTTTGAAACAACCAAACTGATTGGGTAAAGTTTACTCGTTAGAGTCGAAATTACACTATCATCATTTACCTTTTGATCCAATGATGGGAAAGAGGGAAAAAGAGTTGGTGAGGATGTGACAAATTAAAAATAAAAAATGAAAACTGTGGCACAGATGCTTCCAAGGATCAAAGAGAGAAAATGTACTTGATTATATATGGATATATATACACACAAATGGATGGGAAGTTAAGAACATCGCAATATTAGATAAGAACAGAATCTTAAGGATAGTGATTGAGAGCAGTTTGTATCACTTACGAATTCCCTTTGTGATCAAGTATGCCAATTTTCGATCCTTCACGAGGCCGGAGACACGGCCTTTCACTTGGCCGAGTAAATAGAATCTCTCATAAAAACATATGATGGGATGCACCGATATTCTCCTGTAACATAAGATACAATTTTCCATTGTTATATAACTCTTCTTAAGGATAACAAAGATGTAATCAACACTTATAATTAAAATACTCTGTTTTCAACTTTGTTTCTCAATGCAATTCGAAAAATTATTTAACACTTGTAATCAATTTGTTTGTTTCATAATTATTATTGAAACAAAAACTCTGTTGAGAACTAATTACCTTTTCAATTTTCTTTGAAAACCGAAGACTCGAATTGAACCAGAGATTAATGAGACCTGAGAATATCAACATGAGAGAAAATCACAATACTAGAAAACTCAGAAATATGAGAAATGATGGGGGAAAGTAAAAATACGAGTGAAGTAAAAGGAGAAAAAAAGGCTGAAAATCTATACGGGTGGTGGCGTTATCATTTTAGGGTTCCAAGAATAAAAGTACGTCAATTAAACAAAGGCAAGTCATTACAGGAGGAGGCGTCTTGTGTTAAATTCACTGAAGTTTCGGAGTAACTTATAATTCCAAGAGTTGTATACGCAATTCAAATGCCAATAAAATCTTTTCCACTTCTATTGGTATGTCTTTGGATTTATAAGTAGTTAGATTCAGTAGTCTTTCCCTTAGGAATTTTATGACCAAGTTAAATAACAACATCACTGTTTCAATCTTTATGCTTATGGTTAATTAATTTTTTTGCACAACATTTAATTCATGATAACATGTTAATGTTTCTTTGGTTACTAGTTCTTTCAAGTTAGAACTAGCATAGCCGTCTGTAAGGTCGTTCGGGTCTCGTGAGAACCAAACGTGTTTAGTACTCTTTAACCACTAAAAGACTAGAACACAAGTTCAAATATATAATTGAAAATTATGAGGAACTACCACAAATCTCTACAGCGGATTGATTGCACAGTTTGAAAAAAGAAATCTACAAATTAGATTAAAAGCAGAATCTCCGAGACTGAACCAGAGATACATTGCAAGTATGATAGATTAACAACAGTTTATCGGTCACTTGCCAATTTGATCAATTTCTGGTTTTAAAAGATTGCAACTGTAGATGCTGTCAGAAAGCCAAATCTTGATCCTCCATGTGCCCTGAGACAAGACCTCTCTCTTGATTTGGTAATCAGAATCTCCTAAAAATATGGACGTTATAACAATTTCTTCACAGCAAAAATGATACGATATCACTAATTATGGACTCTTCAAAAGGAGGTTGAAAAGGGAACAAACACTTTCTTTTTTATTTTCATTTTCATTTTTATTTTTTTTTTATTTATTTCTGTTTCTGACTCTGTATCTCAAGCGTGTCAACTATGTTTTACTCTATAGGCCAAGTTCAAATTTTCTTTTTCTTTTTTTCTTTTTTCAAAGAACTGAATATACTACTAGTCTAAGCTTGCAATTAAATTACTAAACAAGTTTTCGAAACCAAACTCATCAGGCACGCTAAAATAAATAATAAATTTGTTGTAACAAAATAGAAAATAAACATAGGCTCAGATGAGAACTATTACCTTCTAGTATTCTTGGAAATTTGGAGATTCAGATACAAGCAGAGGTTGAGATTGAGTAAGATCAGAGTAGGAGAAAATAATTGACTTTACATAAAGGAATATGAGAAATGATTGAAATAGAGAATTGAAGATTAAAAGGAGAGTTAAGTCCGGACTTCATCCCTCTTCAAATCGAGAGCCCACTTTTTTCAATTATTAATAGTTATTGTTTTGTCGGCTACAAATTCTTCCTTTTTTTTTTTTTTTTTGGTGTTTTGTGATGACTCTTTTAGTTTTAACGTTTGTGAGAAGAATATTCCACCTATCAATTATTGACGCAAATAAATATAAGGGTAATATATATATATATATATATATGTAAAGTGATAACTCTTTTAGTTTTAACGTTTGTGAGAAGAATATTCCACCTATCAATTATTGACGCAAATAAATATAAGGGTAATTTATATATTTATGCGTAAAGTCTCATATCTGGTACCGTATGATATCTAATATATATAAATTTCATTTACTGTAAATATGAATTCATTTAGAAATAAATGTAACTAATGTGAATGTGATGTGGGTAATCTTATTCAGGTGTATCTCAATGAGGTTCAGCTCGCTGTTAGTTTCCAGGGAACTCAATGAAATGGGATTTGAAGAGAGAGAATTCAAAGTATGAACGCAAGGAGAAGAGGTGAACTGATGTAGGGTGTCGTTTTGTTTCTATCTTTATCGTTTTTCATTTTTGTTGTCGTTGCCCTTTTTCTTTCTCTTGTGTCGTTGCTTTACCAAAGCTAGGGGGGTATTAGTATTGCTTGGCTCTTCTGATAAGGGGATTTTGGGGATTATAATTTAAGAAGAGTTCTAGAGTTGAGGTGCGCCTCTTCGTTTGTTTGCTCAGCCATGGATTTAGCATCTCTATAGACTTTTCCACGTTAGAATGTGAATTCCTCTTATTTTAGATTTCTTTTTATATGAATTCACATTTTTAATAACTAAAGTTCACATTTACAGTAAATAAACATGTACTTTTTGCTGAAAGAATAACTTGCGCGGGCTTCTTGTAATGCTAAAATTCTCTCAAATAGGTGTGTTAAAAAATAAATAATATTGATAATAGTTTGTGGACTATTATACATGTTTGATTGTGCGCTATACGTGTAGGCATTCTAATTTGAGAGTTTATATATATGTCAATTTTCATAGAAATCATAATCAAGAGAAAGTATGCAATTTATTGGTTCTTGATTAGGTTGTAACAAATTATCTATGAACGTATATATAAAGTATAATAATATGATGACTCACGTTAGGCCTTTGTTCTACACATTCCATGTACACCAAGAGTCACCTACTTGGTTATTTCTCTCTTTATCCACTATATACGTGAAACCCTCGAGGAATTTCTCAAGCTTGACTTTAATTTCGTTTTTGAACTCTCCCATTATCTTCTTGTCGTAGCAACCATAGTATACGTTTCCCTTTTCCATTATGGCCATTTGAAACTATTTCCAAAGCAAGACAACGAACGAAATTTTGATTCCCACTTTATAGCTTCAGTTTTATTACTCGCTTTAGGTTCGAAAATTAGCTGGAGTTACATACCAGCTAAAGAAACCAATCCGATCATAACAAGGTAGTTTAATTTTATTAATGTTTTAAATTAGTGGCTTCTTCAAAGCTATGCAACTTCCGGATTTTAGCTAGCGGTGATTATGATGCTATATCAATGGAACCTAATTCTCTCAATGTTCTTGGAGTTTCTATACTCGTAGTTAGATGTATAGCAATGGTTAAGCAATATATAAGTGAATTAACAGATTTCATATATTTGAATATGGACTTCTATTGTTTTGCTTTCTATATGTATATAGATAAATAGTTTAGAGTGTTGAATCTTGATTAATTTAGTTACTTGGTTCATACTTCTTCCAAGTGTAATTAAGTGTTCCTATAATTGTGTATACTACAAGTGAACTATACATATTGTGCTCCGAACGCCAATTAGCACGTCAGAAGGCTGAAAGTAACCGAACTTCTTTTTTTTCTTTTTTTTTTTCTTTTTTTTTTTTTTAAGTTATGGTTCAAATTAGGGTAAGTAGAAATTCTCAACTGCTCACAAGAATGTTATTATGTGTGTGGTATGTTTATTGATATTATGATAATATATGCATAACGTTTTTATAATAATGAACATGACTGCACGAAAATGTTTTCATGATTTTTGATGAAAGCAATGACAATGTTTCACGAGCATGTTTACGAAAGGAAAAGCTAATGTACCTTATGTTTCTATATTTTAAAATGAAGTGTGGATTATGGTTTAGTACCTAGGTAGGTAAACTGAAAAGGGTTTCTTTTAGATGTCATTGAGACAAGACCAAATGAAAAGGGTCGCATTAGAGTGTACTATGAAGAGGCCTCTAGTGAGACATACACGGCTTATCAAGTACTAAGTTAGATTTTACACTTCACAGGGACGGGGCCTAGGATGGTTTTGACTGAGAATATTTCAAAATGACTGAAAATGGATACAATAGAATGTTGAGGATTTTATACACGATTACCTACATACATATATTTTCACTTATTGAGCTTCTAACTTATTTAGTAGGAAATTCGAATGTCTCAAGAAATATGTAGACTTAGAAAGTTATTTTATTTTATTTTATTCCATTGATTAAATTTGTAAATGTAACACCTTTTAAACTAGCTATTAGTGAACAAGTTCAGGAAGGGCTCACACGGTAAGCTTTTAAATATGTTTTCCTGAAAGTAATTACATCCTTGAACTGATGACTACAGTTTGAACTTATGTCGCTTATTTCATTTGGCGTCGTTTAAATCGTTGTAATTGTTCATATACTTGTTGTTTTTTGAACCTATGTTCCTTTGTTGACTTTCGTCTACTCAACTTCTCTTTTGTTTTCTTAATTATCTTGTTTATTCGTTTTTACTTCGTTGATCTTGGTATTATCTTTACTTATCATGCATCGGTTTTTCCATATCTCCATTGTTTGCTTTTTATTAGTTTCATGTCGTTTATACCTTCTAGTTCCTTGTTATTAATAGTTGTCTTTTATTTTTTATTTTTTTAATTTCATGTTGATCTCGTTTTTTCACTTTTCATTCAATTATTAGAGCCGTCTCCTAAATATTTATCTTTCAATATAAGTATATAATTTTCGATATTTAAGCCTATTATGGTGCTTACTTTCATTTGTTGCCCACTCAACACTATTGTTATTGTTATTGTTATTATTATTATTATTATTATTATTATTATTATTTGTTTAGTTTATCACAATGTTGTCGTTTATTCATAAAACTGTCATATTTTGGCCTCGTCTAATGTTTATTTATCTCTTTTTGTCATTTACAGGTTTTAGTGTCCGTTTGCGTTTTTATTTATTTATTTATTTTCATTTAATGTTGTTCCTGTTGGTGTCTATTTTCCTTTTGGTTTTCACGTTTTTGTTGTTTGCGCTAGCTGCATTTATTTTTCCTGTCGGTTTTTACTGTACTGTCGTTTATGGTCGTTTACTCCATTTTTGTTTGTTTATCACAATATTTGTGTTTCAAATACAATTGTTGTCGTTTTTCTGGAGCAAAAAAATACAATTGTTCTTTTTCTGGGACTTCTTCCTTGTCGTTTTCTTAATTGTTGTCGCTTAGCCCTTTTGCGTTCTTGTTATTGGCGAATACGGTTTACATTTTGCTGTCGTTTTCCAAGTTATTGTCGTTTATTCATTTTTAGGCTGGTTTTCAGGCTACCGTCACTCCTCGACTTCGTGTCATTTCTCACACCATTGTAGTTCTTCCAAGGGTTACCCTTGTGTAATTTGAAATTTTTACCCCCTTTTTTTTCCGTCTTCCTTTCTTACAGTTGTGGCAAGATTCCCTGTCCCCGATTGTAACTATTCCATTAGTAAGAGGCTTTTTTAACAGAAGCAAACGATAACATTATTAATATATTAATGAAAATTAGGTTGACTGGCCTTTTTTTAATCATCTAATTTAATAGATAGTTGATTTTTTTTTATTTAGCAAAAATGACCATTTGTCATTTTTCCATATTTGATCGATCAGTGATTGACTAATATATACTCAGTGATTGACTATAAAATTTAGTGATTTACGTTATGGTCATCACTGATTGATTAAATTGATTATATTATGTTATTATAATCACTGATTGACTATGTAATAAAATTTATTGATTATTTTAGAAAAAAAAATGGCATTTTAATTAATTTTTTAAAAATTTCGGTCATTTGTTAAAAAACTTCATAAAAATCTATTTAGCTATAAATTGAAAAATTAGGCTGAGTGACATTTTTTATTCACATAATCTAATAGATGGCCAAACTTTTTTATTTAGCAAAATGGTTGTCTTAGTTTTCTTATTTGTTGTTTTTTCCATTTCATGTTGTTCTTGTTGGTGCCGTTTACGTAATAATGCCGTTTATAGAGTTGTTGAAAACATGTCGTAGAAATATAAAATTAAAAAAGAAAAATAAAAAATAAAAAATAAAAAAGAAAAATAGTTGTAAGAGTAATAAAAAACCAATATTATTTGAAGAAGTAGAAATAAAACAGAAACTCAACAACACATATTATTGGTTCAGATAAACTTAGCTATATTTAGTTCCAAAGCATCAGTCCTAAAACGACCAAATTCAAATTTACATTCGACAGTGAATAATACAAGCCGACAGATAAGAGAAATAAGCACAAGCCGACCAGATCTACTTTGTTTACTCTTTATTAGTTTTTGTGTCGTTTATACCTTCTTGTTCCTTGTTCTTAATTAATAGTCGTCGTTTCTTCCGTTTCATGGTGATCTCGGTGATTTCACTTTTATTTAATTATTAGATTCGCTTCGAAATTATTGTTTTCAAATAATTTTATTTCTTATTCATACCTGTTATTGTTCTTACATCTGTTGCCCACTATTGTTGTTTTCATTATTTTATGTCGTTTATTCCATTTGGTAAGTTTATCCCAATGTTATCGTTTTATAATAATACTGTCATTTTTAAACGTTGTCCAATGTTTGTTAAATATTTTTGTCGTTTATATGTTTTAATGTCGTTTGAAAGTCCCTTTTTTTTTTTTGGTCTCCTTCATGCATGTGTTTCTTGTTCGTGTCGTTTACATATTAATGTCGTCTTTCAGGTTTTTGCCGTTCTTTTATTCATTGTTGCATTTCACTGTTTTGCTGTTTGCTAAAGCTACATTTATTTTTCTGATCGTTTTACTCTTTTTTCTCTCTTGAGAAATTATTTAGACAACATGCCATAGCTTATTCATGTCTTTTGAGGTCTAATTTCTTACCTCATCTTTCACTATACACGTGTCCCCCAGATAAGTCACTAGAGAGCATAAGATGACTCGACGATAGGCAGCTCAAAAGACCCAGGAACAACTTCCGGAACATAGAAGAATGATCGGTGGATGACTGGCAGGTCAGCAAACTTAAATAAAGAAAGTTGACTTTCTACACAGGATAAGGAAACTGAATATAGCATATCAAGCAAGGAAAACTAGTCAACAAGCTCAGATCTTTTAGAAAAGACAGATTCCCAATATCTTCTAGTCATTTTTTAATTGGAAAGTCAAGCCATACAATACTAGAATCGGGCTACTCAAGGCAGCAAATCAGTCATTATAAATCAAGGCTTGGTATGCAAGCCTAAGGATCTTCTATTTTTCAACCATTTCAGATGTTCAACACATTGTACTCAGCAATATTCAAACTATATTCCCCAAATCTCTCTATATCACATCATTCTTCATCTCTATCTACCCCTTTCTTATTGAAGATCACCATTGTAATGCTCTTTTACATCTAGTGGAAGCTCTCGAAAGCATTACAAAGGACGTAATCTAGAGATTATGGGTGAATCCATATAAAATCGGTTGTCTCTATCTCTATTTACTTTCCCGTACTTTATTGTAGTTTTTACGATTCACTAACGATACACTAACAATTAGCCGACGACTTGCCCGTCGTCTTGTTTCGGTCCTTGGTCCTATTTTTCTTTGATCGTAGATTCGATCCTCTACAATATCACAACTTCTTGATAGTTCTCATCTCTGTCTTATTTATGCAACAAAAATCTTAAATTTCAAAATCAGTATCGTAAATCTAAAAGTTAGTCTTTATGTGTATTTCTCAAAATACACATAAAAATATGTATGGTTGGACATGTTGAAGTTAGTCTTTATTAGCATTTCTCAAAAATATGTATGCTTGCAAATACATTTCAATGTATTTCTCCTTTTATTATGTTCTCTTTTTCACTGTTGGTTGGACATGTTGAAGTTTTGTAAATTCGAATTTAAAAATATGTATGGTTGAAGTGTGAACTAGAAATAAACTGTGATATAAAAGATAATATAAAACTATGAAATGTGTTTGCAAAAAATATACAATTTGAATCTTATTCTGTTCTTCTTATCATTTTGTCATTAAAAAAAAAATCACGTTTCAACTTGAAAGAAGAAAATTATGGTCTTTTGAAGTTTGAATTTTTAAAAAATGAAAGAGAGAAAATGAGATATAGATCTGAGAGTTTTGAAGTTGAGTTGTAAAATTACATCTGTAAAGGTTGCTCCAAACGACTCCTTATCGTATTATCATCTACTCAACTTATGAAAAAAACTTATGTTGTTTTCTTTTTATCTTGTTTACTTGTTTTTTTTTTTTTTTAAGACACTATAAGCTTTCCAATGACATATCTTTTGCCTTATTTAGACTTGTAAGTGAATTGTTATGATTTTTCTAAACTTACCCATGAATGTGAACTTGTGGTACAAATGTGGGACCAATAGTAACAAAACCTAAGTTCATGGTATGAAACACTCAAGCACTAAAGGAAATAACTTTACTACTATAAAGTAGACATCTTAAACTTCAATATGAGATATCATGCGTTTAAAACAGATATGTACATAAATTTTAATAAATCATATAATATTATATTGTAATCTGGTAAATTGAGATTTTACGATAAGACACTTAGGAAAACGTCCACATTAATATTTAAAATGCTTGAAATCTTGGAAATTAAATTATAAAGATAGAAACTAAATGTTTTAAGTTTTCCAACAAGTCATCAAATGTCCCAAACAAGATTATACTCAAATCTAAATAAATCTTACACCGATAAAATGATTAAACATTAAAATGTGACAAATAACCAAGGGAAAAAAGAAGTGACCAAACCAAAAACAAAATAGAATCAAATGGATAAAAAAATGACACGACTATGGAGATGAAAATTTTGTTGGATATATATATATATATATTAATTTAATACCTCAAAATTATTTTTTCATTTGATATATCATTTTTTTTTTCAAATGTGCATGGCATGTGCAGAGGACGTGCTACTACTAGTAACAATAAAACGAAGTAAACACCAATATTATTTTAAGAAATATAGATAAAAACAGAAATTCAACAATACATAGTATTGGCTCTGATAAAACTTAGTTGTATTTACTTACAAAGCATCGGTACTAAAACGACCAATTCAAACATACATTCGAGAGTGAATATAAGAATACAAGCCCACGAATAGAAGAAATTATAAGCACGACCACAAAACATGAACTTAATTTTTTGAGACATGTTTAACAAAGGACGTAGCATCGGCAAGGAACAGAGTTCCGACTTTCTCAAAGTCCTACGACGGAGAATCTTCGGCGCTTCACCCACTCCTCTAAGACTTTGTCTATGAACAGAACATCAAAGTGAATGACTGATTAACAGCATACAAAAAGGACTATGCTTTCAAATTCATAACAACATACCATAAATTACATTAAAATCCCAATTACAAAGAACAGAGAAATATAAATTATAGAAGTCAATGATAACGGAGCTTACTCAAGACTTCTTCAATAGGCAACGACTTCCAGTCAACTTCGTTATGCTCTGTCGAAAGAAATCGCATTCAACCACATCAGTAATCCAACAGATTCCTAACATCTCCTTTTACGTTTTTTTTTTTTTTTTTTTTTCTCTTCGGTCTATAGCGTTGTGTAGAAAACTAATTAGCATTTGTGTACTCTTAATGATGAAACAAAAAGATGTTGTAGAATAAAATCTACTAGTTACAGTATTAAATATGTAATTCGATATGGGCAATACTTGTGAAAGTGACTAAAATATTAGAAAGAAAGATGCTCTGGACGAACCTTGGATGTATGATTGGAGCGTGGAAATATCTTTCAAAGCCAACCAGCACCATTCTCCAGAAATAAAAAAAGTGAACCGAACTTGTGGTATGGTTTGCACACTCTGAAAATTCTGGAACATCAAGAAGTGTGCTCGCATTTTAAAAAATAGAAGGCGTTCAAGGTTTCTTAGATGCTGGAATCCAGATGGCACCTCCTTCAGTTGCGGGCAAGGCCCAATCTCAAACGTTTCAAGATTACACAACGCTCCTTCGTCTATTACTACAGAGTTCAGTTTACTCAAATCACAAAGGTCAAGCGCCTTTAGTTTTGGAAACGCTCCTTGTTCAAAGTGCATCTTCTCACCATAATATCCATCATCAGTGATCCCAAGTTCCAAAAGATTGGGCAGATTTTGAAGGGCTCTCAGTGGATCATCTTTCAATTTTGACCATGAAATACGTATTCTAATTAGATTTTGAAGTTCGCTGATCCATTCTGGAAACTTCTGTAGATGGCCCTCTAAGTAGAGACGTTGAAGAAATTTAGGGGGGGATGACATGGACTCCAAATTAAGTGTCTCCTTTTCACTTATTGAAGAGATATCAAGGGACTCAAGGTGCTCCATTTTCTGAATAGAGCCGCACAGAGTCTTCCCATCTTCGTTTCTCAACTTTTTGATGCCCAACTTCCTCAACTCAGTCAACTCACCCAGCTCTTTAAGTACATCAACTCCAACAGTGTCGGCTTCAAGAAAGTACAACTTCTGCAATGCTCTTAACCGCCCAATTCCTTTCTTCACTTTTATTCCTCTCTGTTTATTTATACGAAAATCCGCCTTCTGATCAAGATTGTAAGCCAAAAGATGCCGTAACTTATGAAGCTTATTTATTTGAACTGGGAGCTCATATACCAATGACCGCTTTAGATCCAAAGTCTCAAGATTCTCCAACTTTCCAAGTGATGTTGGCAAAAATCCCACTCGCGTGCCTCGAACGCTTAAATATCTTAAGTGGAACAAGATCCCAATATCTTCGGGAAGATGATCTAAACTTGGAGTATCTTCAAAATCAAGAACTTTTAAGTGCTTGAAATTTTTGGAAATTGTACTTACAAAACTGGTCGGAATTTTGTCTTTAACAAACATATAAAGAGATCGAACCTGATATGTTTTTGAGCTGCTCTCCAAATCAACACCAGAAATGTCGGGAACTGAGACGCGTCGAGCTAATCCTCTGAACTTTGAATCACTTCTTGACAAAACTTTGGAAAACTGTGAATCCACCATCTTTTTCAAGACAATCTTACGAAGAAGATCATGTATCTTACAACTTTTAGGTTTTCCATCGAAGTCTAACTCTGACACTTGAACCATACTTCTATTTATTAGATCCGCCAAGTATTCTTCAGCGACGACTTCCAATGTTTTATCCTTCTTTGGGTTCACAAAGCCTTCAGCAATCCATTGAAGTATCAATCTTCGACGTCTTATAGAATTGTCCTCTGGAAAACAGCCAAAATACAAGAAACAAGACTTGAGGTAGTAAGGAAGGTCGTTATAGCTCAGAGACAATATTTTTTCTATACTTGCCAAACGTTCGTTACTCTCCATCTCTGAGCTTAGAGTAGTAAGAAACTTTCCCCACTCATTTTCATTCTTCTCCTTAGTAGATAGAAGACCGGCTATGACAACAATAGCGAGTGGTAATCCATCACACTTTTGAAGGATCTCATGAGACAACTTTTCTAAGTTGGGTGGACATCGCCCTCGAAAATCATATTTGAAGGCCCTGTTGCGAAAGAGTTCCCAGGCTGTGTCTGGAGGGAGGGGTTGCAGTTCATGGATATGAACAAGTGCTGATTCCTTGCAAAAATTAGAAACATTCACATCTCGTGTCGTGATAATCGTCCTTCCCAATTTTTCATTTTGGTCAGGTAAAGCATTTTTTATGTCAGCCCAAAAAGTTGAGTTCCAAACATCGTCAAAAACAACACAGTAGCTTTTTCCTTGCAAGTAATCTCGTATTTTCTCAGTCAATGTGCTTTGATCCATGAGATCGATTCCCACAGGAAAAGGCTCCTCTCTTGCTTGGTAGAATTTCCTCAGTAAGTTCTGCAGAAGCTCCACCTTATTGTACGATCGAGAAACTTCAATCCAAGCATGACAATCAAAGCGTCCTTTCACTCGAACATAAACCTGATGAGCAAGAGTGGTTTTGCCGAGCCCCCCCATCCCCAGTAGTGAAATGACACTACGTTGTGGAGATTCATCTGCCACCAATGCAATCAATTTGTCTCTAGTAGATTGAATACCCACAACTTCGTTTTCCTGAAGAAAACGAGAATCTGTTCGAGGATCATACCACATCTTATTTTCAGTAGTTGCCGATCTTGCTTGTGTGGAATTGGATCTGTATGCAGCACTCTTGTCGTTTATATCTCGAACCTTTCGTTTGATCTCTTGAATTTTTGACGCTATGTCATGACGTGGTTTTAGTTTTATAATCAAGCAAGCACTTCTGCGAAGAAAGCTGATAAATCTATACTTGTGGGAACGTCGCTGTTGTGCCATGAGATTTGTATATTCATCAATCGCATCTTCTACTTCAAATGCCTCTTGTCTAAGTTTCTCCACCCACACTTTAACCAAGTTGCTGCTCTTTGTCCCCTGGTCTCTTTCCGCTTCTATGTCTGCATCTTTAAGGAAAGCTAGAAGGAATTCTAGATCGCATTTGATGTCGTCCACATCATGCTGAATACCTCTCAATAAGTGTGCTTCTTCAGTTAGCAACGGGATCAGCTTATCTATAACCAACCCCACTGCAGTCTCCGCCATTTGATCTGAATTTAAATGCTGTTTTTATAGCAAGCTGACACTTTACTTCTTCTTGCCGGATTTGTGCTCTGTCATCATACAAACAAAAATAGTTAGGGGATTTCCTATTATTTGTGTAAAAGCATGTATATATATTCTTTTTCGGCCAAGTGTTCTAATGACTAAGAAGTTCTACTTATGAAGAGAATTTGTTTGAAGCTAGCAAAATAATCTGGATCTTTGTATGTATGAATTGAAATTTGAAATAAGGAATAAACTCCATACATAGTCTTGAAATATAAAGTAAGCTGAGAGGACCAAACTAGTTGGTTTTCATAATTAAACCACCAGAAAATTGAGTACGAACTAAGATTGAGAAGATTAATAATCAAGATAAATGAAAATGATGACATTACTAGTAGTTACAAAAATTTATAGATTTCCAATGTTTTATAAAGTCGAAATCATTACATTAGAAAGAGAAAAATTCTTTCGAATATAAAACAGTAGATGAATCGAGGATAACTTGTCCATTACTTACCAATTCCCCTTTCTGATCTTGAAAGATTGATATCTCGATGCATCAAGTAGGCCAAAGTTTGATCATCCATGTCGCACGAGACATGACCTATCCATTGATTCGGAATCTCTCATTAATAAAAAGACCAAGATTTCTTATTTCCTGCAATAAATGATCCAATTCAGTATAATTCCGAGCCCTTCACAAAATTTAAAAAAAAAAAAATCGAAATACTGATAAACAAATACTCTATTTTCAGTTCTTATGTTTTGAACTGTCAATGTAGTTCCAAATATATATTACATTAATCTTTGTTCCACTTCTAATTATCTCTCTATTTGTACACCGAACATGTTAGAAGTGATTGATAAGTGTGTAGGTATTGACCACCGAGGTTGTGATGTACTGGTCAGGAAGCCTTTGCTAGGCCTCCTCGCTTTTTCCACCAAGGTTTGAAATCCCGCAACCCCCATTTAGCTTTACTTCAGTTTCGGCTATTCAAGCATCAAGTTTGGACGCAAATGGTAGTGGTCTTAGACTGAAGACTTGGAAAGACTAGTATTCGGACCTTATCTACTCCTCTGTGATCCCCAGGGGTGCTTCAAATAGTCAAAGTGGTTGGGGAATAGGATGGGCACTACCTAATTCCCCTTTTGTAGCAAAAAAAAAAAAAAAAATCCAAACATTAAAACCAAGAGACATCAACTAAGGCAGTGCAGTCAAGTCAACAGACTGCCATTGTTATCACAAGGATCATCAACGGCCCAAATCTTCAAATGATTTGGCCACTAGAGTGGACCATTCTAAGAAGAAGAAATCTAAAGAACATTCTAAACGGCTTCATCCGGAGAAGCTCTTGATACTTCCATTGTGTCAACAATGCAAAAGCTTCAACGGATAGATAATACATGCATCCATATCTCAGACGCCAACCAAAGCTTGCTAGACTACTCTTTTTGGTTTCCTCGAACTTTCTTTCCCTTCCTCATTTCGGAAAGGAGGAGCAGAGTAGTTGATTTTGGGGGGCACTGTCTTTTATAAGCTTTCATGATCCTATCATAGAAGAATACATGTGTAATGTGACATTTATTTTGCGTGTGCAGATGATACATGTTTTTTTTTTTTTTTTTTTTTTAAAATATAGATGTCAAAGGAGGAGATTGTTTGGATTTTTAATCCTATTTTAATTGGCATTTATTATTAAAACAATGTACATTGGGAATACGGTCCATCCCCTTGGGGGACTTGAAACTCTTCAGTTTTAACTTAAATTGATGATTTTGACAGCTGGGAGTCGATGCAGTTGTTGATTTCAAAGGAGATTCAATACTAAACGAGGGGATTCATTTGGACATTTTCCTAGGGTTAGGCTTTGCTTATTTCAGAAAACACATTTTGTTGTTGACATTTTTAGAGTATTTGGTGTAAGAGAAATTCAGAAAGTTCTCATTGAGCTTCCGTAGTGAAAGAAATATTCAGACCATTTTAGGCTTTAGCTCTCGACCTTTGCACTAGTGCATTTAGATCTAGAGTAAGTCCTTAAGACTG
>JAINRI010000195.1:0-18473 GCA_025413485.1 Ficus microcarpa | reverse complement strand
GCCCCCAATTCCACGTAGGGCCGACTACGTAAACGTGGGTCGTTACCTTACTTGCTTAACATAAATCTTAGTCTTAAATACTTAAACTTGAAGAAATTTTAGAATAATTTTTTTTTCTTTCTTCAAGAAAACTTTAAAACTTGAACTTCATTTTAAAATCGTGACTTGAAAACATACATACATAACCCATAACATGTTTTTTTAATTATACATGTAAAACCTCATAACTTAAACAAGTTGCGGAAAATTTTGCGTAGTGGTATCCCACACCGCCTTCACTTGCTGGATCGTCTCCATAGCCCATTAAGTAAAGCTGCAGGCCTTTTATCTTTACTTGCAGTATGGAATATATCTGATGAGCTTTCGCCCAGCAAGTGCAAACATTATCTCACAAAAACATATTAACATCACAACCATTATATACATATGCATGAACCATTTATGTTTAATTAGATGTCTTTTATGACCAATTATTAACTTGAACTTATTACCTTCCTTTAACATGTGGACCCCTTTGTGTACGTACTAGATGCGCGCTCTTCAGATAAAGTTAGGGTTTGCAAGGTCCCTAACCATTCTAGGAAACATTGAACTTGAACATGAATAACCCTCCACCTGATGGGAGGTTCGTACGACACCTTACTTGTGTGTTTTTACCATATAGTTTAACATTAGTGAACATACCTCATGATGTCATAATATCATATCCTAACATACACATGGCATACTTTAACATAACATAAATCATGACAACTTTGTAAACATGGTATACTTGAAAACGTGGCATTTCTGAAAACATGGCATTTGTGTAAACATGACATTCCTTGAAAACGTGGTATTTTTGTAAACATGGCACTTTTTGAAAACGTGGCATTTTTTGAAAACATGGCACCTTTAAAAACATGGCACTTTTGAAGACATGGCATTTTTGAAAATGTGGCATTTTTTGTAAACATGGCACTTTTGAAAACAAAGTACCTTTGAAAACATGGCATTCTTAAAAACATGCCATACTTGAAATCATGGCATTCTTGAAAACATGACACTTTTGAAAACGTGGCATCTTTGTAAATATGCCACTTTTGAAAACGTGCACTTGAAAACATGGCATTGCATATCATAACATATTATCACATACATGAAACATATCACATAGCATGAAACATGTCATAATATACTTGAAAATACATTACTATCTTCCATATCGCAGGTGAGGTTTGTACTTACCTCGTGTGCTATTTCCTGAGCGTTGCCGCCTCAACTCGGGTTGCAACAGTAGGTCACTTCCTGCTATTTAAAAGAGTATAGGATAAGAATCCCATCATAAAATGTTGGTAACGTAACCAACACTCATCCTTAATCTTTGTTATATGTTCCCCCTAACATACTCATGATAGCTCGTTAGGTTACATAAGGTAACCTTGGTTGCTAAGCCCACATACCATTAGGGTTAGGTTATCATCCTAACCTTGGACTTTTATCTTAATATCTTTAATCCCGTATCCTTCTTGGTATCCTATAGGATTACATTGGGTAACCCTTAAGGTGGTCAACCCTGGTCAACCCAGGTTAACTTTCCACTTGGTCAACTTAGTCAACAAAAGTCAACCCCCTTATAGCTCGGGTCTTACTTTCGGTTACCACCCGAGATTGTCTTGGTTACTAAACTTTGGTTTAAAAATCCATTTTCCATTTATTTTTGAAGACTTTGGTGAATTGAGTTTAAAATCCTTTACTTTAACTTATAAAATTCGTGAATCTTAAAACGGGATTTTACAAAATCATTTAGCATTGAAAACTGCCATTGAAACAGTTTTCACAGTCAAAACATTGGTTTTGTGGAAAAATACAATTTTTATATTTTGTTTTAGAAAATCCTATGCAGGAATTTCCTGTTCACTGCACAGTCTTTATAAATCATTGTCAGTTTAAAAATCTACTTTGAATCTGAAAAAGTTGTCTTCACAAAAGTTCTAGCTCTCGAAAAATCTTAAAACTTTCATGTTTTACGAAGAACTCAATTCGGACTCTAATGTGTCCATTTTCTTATTTGAAACCACCTGACCGTGCATAAAAACCTGGGCATGATTAGGCTCGGGTTTTCTTAAAAACCGAGGCCATTAAAGCCTCATTTTGACAAACTGTCCATGGGGCCCTACAGGAAAACCTCTTCTAAACAACTTTCATGTTTTATATTTTTCCCCATTCGGCCTCTAAAGGCCTCAAAATCATCTTTCCAGAAAACTGGTCAATGTTCACCCGAACCTGGCAGTTTTCAGTCTTAAATTCATTTTACGCTCTATTTCGCATAATCTAACTCAACCGAACACGTGGGAGCCTTAATAACAATCATGCAGTGTTTTATAATGTCCCACTTTAGCATACATGCAATCCCATCGTGCCCATGCAGGCCATCAACCAAATTGCCCTAACCTAGGGTTGCATGGTTCTAGTTCCATTTCATCATTCCATTCATTCATGCTTCACTCTAGCAACCTAACATATCATGCTTGAACATCTTTGGGGAACATATAACACATCCACATCTAGCATGCAATCCTAGTAAGCATAATCAATCAAAATTCATAAACAAACCACCCTTAGATCTAATCAAGCACACACCTATCAACCTAGGACAATAAAATAACTTTGAGCTTATGCTCTTACAATCATGGCTTGGAAATACACTTAAATTTCAGATTTAAACCTCAATTGAAAAAGGATTAGGGTTTAGGGCTTTTACCTTGATTATCTCAAAATTTTGGGGTTAGGGTTCGGCTCACCAAATTTACCCCCTTAGGTCCTCCAAAACCGGTTCTAGCCCTCCAATTGACACCCCGAAAGTTTGGTTGGTTTCTTGAACCAAAACCATGCACCACTAACCTTAATTTTTCCTCACTTTTTCCTCCACTCACAGCCGGCTCTTAGTCCAGAAAATGGTCCCAAAAATTTTCCAAATCCTCACTTAAAGTCACTAGAAGAAAATCTAACATCTTAGCACTAAAACCCCTTTGATTCACAATTTTTTTTCTCTCTTTTGGTGGCTAATTTGGGTTCGGATTCTTGGAGAAGAGAAAAGGGCAGAGCTTGGCTGTTTTTCTGAATTTTTCCAGCCCAAAAACCGACCTCTTCATGGCCTATTTATAGTGGTGGAGAAATTTTCTAAAAATTGCATAAAAACCCCTCAAAAATCAAAAATTTCACTTTGACCCCCAATAGGTGTCATGTTGGCCGACCATTCCTTGGTCTCCACGGCTTGCTTACCTCATCAAGGTGACATTATCTTGATGGCATCACTTGCTTACATCACCAATTTTCCAAAAATTACATTTTGACCCCAAATGACAAAATCTTTGCATTTTTGCCCTCCTCGGTGGCCGGCCATTGTCTTGGCTTGCAAGACAAGTTATTGCATCATTGTGACATTATTTTGATGACATCACTATGCTTACAACACCAATTTTCCAAAATTTACACTTTAGCCCCTTAGGATAAAATCTTTACATTTTTACCCCCTTAGGTGGCCGGCCACCTCACCCATCTTCTAGAAAATTCCATAATTCTTTCCATCCTTTATTTAATCATTTATGATGTCATAAATCTATGGTGAGGTGATGTCATCATCTTAAGCCCCTTCTTGGCTTTTCCTTAATATGCGGTCCATTTTTTTTATGCTACACAGATATTTTTAATACTGTTATCCACTAATAACAATATTTTATACTGTATCACAGTCCAAAATTTATCTGTGTAAAAATGGACAGTATATAATTTTTCTTATTTTTCAAAGTCCTTTTTGCCCTTCATTTCTAACTTGGTGTGCTCGATTTTTCTATGGTGGTTTTGAATCTTGATCTTTCTATCTTGTTTATAATGACGGTTTTTCACAGTATATTTTTCATACTGCCTGTCATATAACTGTACCGTCATGCCTTTGACCTCTCGGGTCAACCTTTGACTTTTTTGCTCAAACTTTGACTTTTTCGGGTCAAACTTTGACCAACATAAAATCATGAATTTTTCTAAGCCTTATTCCATAAAAAGGCCTTATGCATGTCTAAAAATCACTTATTAAGTTTCATAGCCAATTGAATGAAAACTCAAACATTTATTATAGAATTGTGAATTTCACCTTGATATTCATAATTCTCATGAAATACTTCATAAACACATAATATGGACTTTAATTCCTCATGTATAAGGAAGTCATGAGTCCATAGAAAATTTCAGGGTATTACATTCTACCCTCCTTAAAAGATTTTCGTCATCGAAAATTCGAATAATTCTAAGTGGATTTTTCTTCAAATCCACTATCAATTCCTAATGGTTCATTCATGTTCCCATTTTAACACTTTAATGGGATCATGTTTTTTATACAGAACCATAATCTTACTTCTATATCCTCATAACTCATACCTTCATATCCTCATACTTTCATACTTTCATGCTTACTTTCATCGTACTTTCATATCCTATCATCATACTTTCATATCTTCATACATACTTTCATACTTATCATCATATCTTCATTTTCTTCATATTGCATCACAAGAACTATTTACGTAAAATTTCTTAGCAAGTTTGTCATATAACTTGCAATTTTTGAAAAGCATATTATAACAAATAACTTTTCCATACTTGAAAAGTATATCGTATCTTATATTCAAGATACTTTTCTTTAACTTTAATTTAGGGCTCAGCGAATATTGAAAATATTTTTCTTTCAATTTAGCTGAAACTGAGGACCCTCTTGGTATAATGTTAATCACGTGCTACTAGAACCCTTTTTCTTTTCATGATGGCCCCTATCTTGGAACTTTATTCCTCAAGGATTCGGCCCCTTACATAACATGATGGCATCTTTCTTGGAACTTTAATCTTTATTCCTCAAGGATTCGGCTCTTTACATAACATAACATGACTTGGTTCTAATTCGCATAAGATCAAGCACCATACATGAAAATAACTTATTTGAATATTTTCCATATTATTCATGGAAAACAATAATAAATAATATTATTGAAAATGTATTACTGTTCGAGTGATGCAATAGAAAACATTCTTGATTCAACCAGCCACTTGTTAGCTAGTAGAAACTTCTCTTTTTGCCTTTAGCATTTCCTTTAAAGCACAAAGGCATAATCAATAATCATAGCTCTAGGGAATATCTAGAACTTTCCATCATAACATAATTTCCCTTACTTAAAAGGTTGTTGTCAATCTCAACCTTATTAACTTCATTATCATTCTTATGATATACCAAATTCTTGTTGGTAATATCTAACTCATATTGGCGATTGCCTAGTTGCTATTCCCAAATTAAGGCATCATCCACATTTTCCCCATTTCTACTATTATTCTTACGGGGCAAAATTCCATATTCAGGAAACTTAACTTTCATGGTGTCAATCCAATTCTTAAAAGGAAAAGTTCTTTGTCATGATTATACCTGAGATAAGGTGATAGGCTATATGCTTTTGAAGCCTATTCCTTTCTTATTGCTATTCTAGCAATCATAACTTAGTTATTATAATTGCAAGATTAGACTCTTGCAAAAATTTGGTTCGTTCGTATGCACGGCAAACCATCTTCTAATTCTAGTTTCTAATTCTTCACATTTCTATACCCATCCTTTCATCCATATCTTATCATGTTCATTCCTGGGAATATCATAACTCATCATGATTTTCTTCACATCATCATCGTAAGCTTACCCTCTTACATACTCATCATGGTAAATTCTAAGATCATGGAAATACATATGTATATCATTTGCGATCCCATAAAATCAAAAATATTACGGATATTATTTCCCGTGAAAACATTAATGAGATAAACTCATTACTTAAACAAGATCTTAAACGAAAATAATTTAACTTACTTGGGCCATTGCGGAAACGATGTGAAGCGAAATGAAGTAGGCTGGCAAGATACCGCTCTGATACCAACCTGTAACGCCCCCAATTCCACGTTGGGCCGACTACGTAAACGTGGGTCGTTACCTTACTTGCTTAACATAAATCTTAGACTTAAATACTTAAACTTGAAGAAAATTTTAGAATAATTTTTTTTTCTTTCTTCAAGAAAACTTTAAAACTTGAACTTCATTTCAAAATCGTGACTTGAAAATAGTACATACATAACCCATAACATGTGTCTTAATTATACATGTAAAACCTCATAACTTAAACAAGTTGCGGAAAATTTTACGTAGTGATATCCCACACCGCCCTTCACTTGCTGGATCGTCTCCATAGCCCACTAAGTAAAGCTGCAGGCCTTTTATCTTTACCTGCAATATGGAATATATCTGATGAGCTTTCGCCCAGTAAGTACAAACATTATCTCACAAAAACATGTTAACATCACAACCATTATATACATATGCATGAACCATTTATGTTCAATTAGATGTCTTTTATGACCAATTATTAACTTGAACTTATTACCTTCCTTTAACATGTGGGCCCCTTTGTGTACGTACCAGATGCGCGCTCTTCAGATAAAGTTAGGGTTTGTAAGGTCCCTAACCATTCTGGGAAACATTGAACTTGAACATGAATAACCCTCCACCTGATGGGAGGTTGGTATGACATCTTACTTGTGTGTTTTTTCCATGTGGTTTAACATTAGTGAACATACCTCATGATGTCATAATATCATATCCTAACATACACATGGCATACTTTAACATAACATAAATCATGTCAACTTTGTAAACATGGTATACTTGAAAACGTAGCATTTTTGAAAACATGGCATTTGTGTAAACATGGCATTACTTGAAAACGTGGCATTTTTGTAAACATGGCACTTTTTGAAAACGTGGCATTTTTTGAAAACATGGCACCTTTAAAAACATGGCACTTTTGAAGACATGGCATTTTTGAAAATGTGGTATATTTTATAAACATGGCACTTTTGAAAACAAAGTACCTTTGAAAACATGGCATTCTTAAAAACATGCCATTTTTGAAAACATGGCATTCTTAAGAACATGTCATACTTGAAATAATGGCATTCTTGAAAACATGGCACTTTTGAAAACGTGGCATCTTTGTAAATATGTCACTTTTGAAAACGTGCACTTGAAAACATGGCATTGCATATCATAACATATTATCACATACATGAAACATATCACATAGCATGAAACATGTCATAATATACTTAAAAATACATTACTATTTTCCATACCGCAGGTGAGGTTTGTACTTACCTCGTGTGCTATTTCCTGAGTGTTGCCGCCTCAACTCGGGTTGCAACAGCTGGTCACTTCCTGCTATTTAAAAGAGTATAGGATAAGAATCCCATCATAAGATGTTGGTAACCTAACCAACACTCATCCTTAATCTTTGTTATATGTTCCCCCTAACATACTCATGATAGCTCATTAGGTTACATAAGGTAACCTTGGTTGCTAAGCCCACATACCATTAGGGTTAGGTGATCATCCTAACCTTGGGCTTTTGTCTTAATATCCTTAATCCCGTATCATTCTTGGTATCCTATAGGGTTACATTGGGTAACCCTCAAGGTGGTCAACCCTGGTCAACCTAGGTCAACATTCCACTTGGTCAACTTAGTCAACAAAAGTCAACCCCTTTATAGCTCGGGTCTTACTTCCGGTTACCACCCGAGATTGTCTTGGTTACCAAACTTTGGTTTAAAAATCCATTTTCCATTTATTTTTGAAGACTTTGGTGAATTGAGTTTAAAATCCTTTACTTTAACTTATAAAATTCGTGAATCTTAAAACGGGGTTTTACAAAATCATTTAGCATTGAAAACTGCCATTGAAAAAGTTTTCACACTCAAAACATTGGTTTTGTGGAAAAATATAGTTTTTCTATTTTGTTTTAGAAAATCCTACGCAGGAATTTCCTGTTCACTGCACAGTCTTTATAAATCATTGTCAGTTTAAAAATCTACTTTGAATCTGAAAAAGTTGTCTTCACAAAAGTTCTGGCTCTCAAAAATCCTAAAACTTTTGTGTTTTACGAAAAATTCAATTCGGACTCTAACGTGTCCATTTTTTTGTTTGAAACCACCTGACTGTGCATAAAAACCTGGGCACGGTTAGGCTCGGGTTTTCTTAAAACCGAGGCCATTGGAGCCTCATTTTGACAAATTGTCCACGTTGCCCTACAGGAAAATCTCTTCTGAACAACTTTCATGTTTTACATTTTTCCCCATTCGGCCTCTAAAGGCCTCAAAATCATCTTTCCAGAAAACTGGCCAATGTTCACCCGAACCTGGCAGTTTTCAGTCTTAAATTCATTTCACGCCCTATTTCGCATAATCTAACTCAACCAAACACGCGGGAGCCTAAATAACAATCATGCAGCGTTTTATAACGTCCCACTTTAGCATACATGCAATCCCATCGTGCCCATGCAGGCCATCAACCAAACTGCCCTAACCTAGGGTTGCATGGTTCTAGTTCCATTCCATCATTCCATTCCATCATTCCATTCATTCATGCTTCACTCTAGCAACCTAACATATCATGCTTGAACATCTTTGGGGAACATATAACACATCCACATCTAGCATGCAATCCTAACAAGCATAATCAATCAAAATTCATAAATAAACCACCCTTAGATCTAATCAAGCACACACCTATCAACCTAGGGCAATAAAATAACTTTGAGCTTATGCTCTTACAATCATGACTTGGAAATACACTTAAATTTCAGATTTAAACCTCAATTGAAAAAGGATTAGGGTTTAGGGTTTTTACCTTGATTATCTCAAAATTTTGGGGCTAGGGTTCGGCTCACCAAATTTCCCCCCTTAGGTCCTCCAAAACCGGTTCTAGCCCTCCAATTGACACCCGAAAGTTTGGTTGGTTTCTTGAACCAAAACCATGCACCACTAACCTCAATTTTTCCTCACTTTTTCCTCCACTCACAGCCGGCTCTTAGTCTAGAAAATGGTCCCAAAAATTTTCCAAATCCTCACTTAAAGTCACTAGAAGAAAATCCAACATCCTAGCACTAAAACCCCTTTGATTCACAATTTTTTTTCTCTCTTTGGGTGGCTAATTTGGGTTCAGATTCTTGGAGAAGAGAAAAGGGCAGAGCTTGGCTGTTTTTCTGAATTTTTCCAGCCCAAAAACCGACCTCTTCATGGCCTATTTATAGTGGTGGAGAAATTTTCTAAAAATTGCATAAAAACCCCTCAAAAATCAAAATTTTCACTTTGACCCCCAATAGGTGTCATGTTGGCTGGCCATTCCTTGGTCTCTAAGGTTTGCTTACCTCATCAAGGTGACATCATCTTGATGACATCACTTCCTTACATCACCAATTTTTCAAAAATTACATTTTGACCATAAATGACAAAATCTTTGCATTTTTGCCCTCCTAGGTGGCCGGCCATTGTCTTGGCTTGCAAGACAAGTTATTGCATCATTGTGACATCATTTTGATGACATCACTATGCTTACATCACCAATTTTCCAAAATTTGCACTTTAGCCCCTAAGGATAAAATCTTTACATTTTTACCCCTTAGGTGGCCGGCCACCTCACCCATCTTCTAGAAAATTCCATAATTCTTTCCATCCTTTATTTAATCATTTATGATATCATAAACCTATGGTGAGGTGATGTCATCATCTTAAGGCCATGCTTGGCTTTTCCTTAATATGCGGTCCATTTTTTTCATGCTACACAGATATTTTTAATACTGTTATCCACTAATAACAGTATTTTATACTGTATCACAGTCTAAAATTTATCTGTGTAAAAATGGACAGTATAAAATTTTTCTTATTTTTCAAAGTCCTTTTTGCCCTTCATTTCTAACTTGGTGTGCTTGATTTTTCTATGGTGGTTTTGAATCTTGATCTTTCTATCTTGTCTATAATGACGGTTTTTCACAGTATATTTTTCATACTGCCTGTCATATAACTGTACCGTCATGCCTTTGACCTCTCGGGTCAACCTTTGACTTTTTGGTCAAATTTTGACTTTTTCAGATCAAACTTTGACAAACATAAAATCATGAATTTTTCTAAGCCTTATTCCATAAAAAGGCCTTATGCATGTCTAAAAATCACTTATTGAGTTTTATAGCTAATTGAATGAAAACTCAAACATTTATTATAGAATTATGAATTTCACCTTGATATTCATAATTTTCATGAAATACTTCATAAACACATAATATGGACTTTAATTCCTCATGTATAAGGAAGTCATGAGTCCATAGAAAATTTCAGGGTATTACAGAATTGCACTACAAGCTAAGGAAAAACAAAGCCCCTAAACATGTTGCCAAAAAAACAAAAAAAGAAATGCACATAAACAAAAATTAAAAAATAAACAAAACAAAAACAAAACATTAAAAAACCAAAAGAAAAACAAAACATTAAAAAAAAAAAAAAACCCTCGTGATCAGCCAATAACTTCATAAATCACACAATTACAGTTTGCATTCCCAATTTTTAATTATGATAATATACCTTCTGAATTAATAAATTTGTAGCTATTGACCCTTGTTGATAACTTTAATAATAATCTGTTATAGAAAATTATTATGTACTTTCTACATAAATTGTTAATTACTGATATATATGATTTTTATCAATTATAACCAAGTTTATCGAGGTTAAGATCTTTAATCTAGTTTCATTAAAATATAAAATTTTTATATAACTTTGCAATCAATGCCAAAAGTTACATTCGTAAAGCGGACGGTTGTAGTACAGATCGAGTAGTCATAATCCACAGGGAGGCAACAGCAAAAACAAATAAAATTATTGGAAATGAACATTAAAAAGGCAAGAAAAGAAAAGAATAAAGAGTGAGAATATTTTTTTCGTAGATTTTCGTGTTAATGAAAATAGAGACATTATAAAATAAAGATATGTAATGACTAGAAAATTTACAGTATGAAATTCTTAATTAATAGGAAAATCAAGTTATGAATTTTATGTATTTAAGACACATTTCCTGTTATTTTGAAATGGGTAGTAAAAATAATACCAGATTTATGAAATCATTTGTTACAAAATGTTATTCGAGTGTTTGAATAATTCTCATGTTATGTGATTGATATAGAAATTTATGAAATTTCTCTATCAAATTAATTTGATTATAAAAAATGTGATTCTAGAGCTCGGAACAAACATATATACCAAGTCCAAAAAATATATATATAATTTTTAAAATGAAATTAATGATCAGTTTAATCATTTCAAGTGAATTGCCATCGAATCAACTTGTATCGATAAAAAAAAAAAAAAAAAATCAGGTAGCATCTAAGTTAAACTGTCATTGGTTAAGAATCCTCACTGAATCAAATTACTAATAGGATAATGTAAAAATAAAAAAAATGGGAGATCTAGATTAAAGGAAAATCTATGTAATGGTTAGTAGATGAATGAGTTGGAGTAGGTAATTGACCATCTAAAGAAGCAAAGAAATGAAGCTACGAAAAGAAAAAAAAAAAAAAAAAAAAGGAAGGACAGGCAACAAGGAACCAGTGTTTCCTTCATCAAAAGCCCATAAAAGACAAATTCCAAACAAAAATAAAATGATGATGACTTGGTAGTGTGTTTCAGTAGGGGGGGAAAAAGAGAGAGAGAGAGAGAGAGAGGAAATGATAATGTATCAATAGTCGAGAGCTGCAGTAGAAAAAAAATAATAATAAAAATAAAAAGGAACGATGGTTCCTTTTTCAGAAGTCCATAAAGGACTTATTGTGATTAAAAAAAATAAAAATAAAAATAAAAAAAGAGAAAATTTTCACTAGTAACCATCCTTGGGCATCAGTTTGATTTTTTTGTCATTGTTCGGTAATCTTATACTTTTTTGACACCACATGGATTCTCTTAAGCGTGTCAGAAAAAGTGATCTAACAATGAAAATTGACATTAATGTCCAATGGATGTCATGAAGATGTCATTTGTGTTCTTCTCCCAAAAAATCAAATAAAATGAAATGAGGGAACGGCGGTTCCATCGCACCAAAATCCCAAGAAGACTTCTATAAGTCCATGCTTGGTGTATTCAAGGACACATTATACACCAACCAAAAAGATTTCTTCATCTAATATCATACAAAGCAGGTGTTCGAGAAACCTTGTTGATCTAGAATTTCAAGAAAGGTTAGAAAAGCAAGTTTAATTTTTGTTGTCTTCCTAAGTGTTTTTTGTTAAAATACTTGGAGTTTTGTGTCGGTTCCAAAACCTTATTTTCTACTTAGTTCAAGAACAAATTAAAGGGAGGACAAGGAGATCAAGACATATTGTGAGAACTAGTCAACTAGGTATACAAATCTCTACTTCTATTCAAAAGTTTAATTTATTTTTATGAAACACTCTAAGGACACTGCTACAAAAGTTGGCTTACACAACGGAAAATACATGACAATTTTTGTGAAACCGTCATCTTAAACAGGATTACACTATAATAACCCGAAATTACGATGAACCTATGATTTTCTTTGACACAAGGAAAATTTAAGATTTAATTATGTATGACGATATGAAGCTCATGATCTGAGTAAATATCAGTATATGTTTGAGTTCTCGGTAAATTAATTACGAGACTCAAAAATAGTTGGCTTTGGCAAATATAGGCCTTTTTGAGAAAAAGGGTAAAATAGGAATTTTGATTTTTATTTCGGTCAAAGTTGACCATTGAATTTGACTTCCCACCAAGTAAGCCTCCCTTGGCTTGCCACCTTGCATGGATTTGTGAGAAATTACTTATCTTTGGAGGGTTAAATTGCAAATTTAAAGAAAGTTAGAAAGAAAAGAAAATGGGTAATGTATTTATATACATAAAATGCTATACTAATATGTGTGGAATTGGTCAACCACCTAGAAGAAAAAGAAAGAAACAATTATATTTATGTATATAATATGTGTGGTCAAGAATTGGTCCAAAGTCCACATGTACAAGGAAGTTAGAAAAAGAAAGAAACAATATATGTATATGTACATATAATTAATAGGTGTGGTAGTTTTGTGTGGTCAGTTGTCCACATGTTCAAGAAGAAAAAAAAAAGAAAAAAAAAAGGAGGAGAAAGGGCAGAGAATAAAAAAGGAATAGAGGATAATTATCAAGTCAGCAGCCAACTTCTTCCTTCTCCTTCACGTCTCTCTCTCTCTCTCTATTTCACGTCCAGTTTGCTTGTGAAGGAAGTCAGAAAAAAGAGATTAATTAAGGGAAAAAGCAGAAGCCAACTTCAGCCAACATTTTTCCCTTCCTCTTCGCGTTTTTCTCTCTTTTTCCCGTTCGTTCTCCATGGGCATTGCGCGCGGCTGCCATCGTTGGAGGTCCCGTCTCCGGCCAGCCACCGCCGCACGCGCCGGTGAACCTTGCAAGTCATCAACCAAGTGTCCAATAGCCAGAGTTTGGCCGCGTCACTTGCCGCCGTTCGCCGGAAAAGTGCCAAGAAAGTTTCGGCACATAAACTTTCAAGCATGGTTTTAGGTACAATCCAAGCTCTATTTTGTGAGCCGTTGATTTCGTTGAGTTCCACTCATCAAGAGGAACAAAGCCCAGTCCATCACCACTCCGATCGTCTCCAGAAATTTTCCCGGTCCGCCGCCGTCTTCTAGTTCGTGTTCTTACATTTTTGAGAAAACTGAACGCCGTTTGAAGAAGTCGACACCAGAAATGGGTTCCTCTCGTCGAGATCTTCGAAGCGGTGCCCATCTCTACCCCTTTTGCCGTCGGTCAATGCTGGTCAACACCCGGTCAAAGCTGGTTAATGTCGGTCAAGGCCGGTCAACGCCCGGTCAAAGTTAGTTAACGCCAGTCAACCGTCGACGAATTTTTGAAGATCGCCTTTTCGGCCTATTTTTGACGTTCTGGACATGTTTATAATCTCGGAATTGCGAGATGGAATCTCAAAGGTTAAGAATGGCGATTAAAAGTTCAACTGCTCGAAATCAAAAAGTGTTTTGAATGTCCAGCTGGAAGCGTTTTACTCACCGAACGTCATCGAACGATCTCGGTAGTAATCTTAACTACTTTAAGTCATTTATTGAATTGATTACATGCCTATTTATATGCTTTGAATTGAATATCAAAATATATATATGTTTATATATTTGATGTTCAAGTTAATTAAGTGAAATTGAATTAGAATGAGATATACTGTATGTTTTTATAATGAATGTGTTATGGATGGCACATCTTGCAGTTATGGTGTGCCAAAACTCTCTATAAAATGGTTTTTATTGCAGGTTTAAATTTTGGGTATTAAGGAAAATAAGTCGTTATGCTGCCGGATTTTTATTAAATCCAACCATAATTGGCGATTGAACTTATAATTGGTTTTATAAGTTCCACTCTCAGAATAAGGTGAATAAGGTTATAATCTATAGTTCATGTCTTGATTTTTAAGTAAAACCTGATTTTTCGGGACTGTGTAGAAAATAGGAAGTTCATGCACAGGTTTTTAAAAGGATAGTGTAAAAGCAAGAAATACTTGCACATGCACTAACATTTAAGTTAAGAAACTGTTTTTAAGAATATGTTTTTTAAGTTTGACAGTTTTTAACTATCTTTACTTATAAGTTATGGTTATTTAAAAATACGGTGTTTATAAAAGATAACCTATAGTAACCGGTTAGGATACCGAGTTATTGGGTTAGGCCTTATCCTATGGTTACTAATAGTAATCTAGTAGGGTATTGCTCTATAAGTGATAAAGCCTTAGTAAGATTAGTAACCTGGCGAGTTACTGTTTATGTCTGTTTATGACTAGGATTACCCATGGTTGTTGATTGGGATACCAACATTTAATAATTATGATTTATGGTAAGATAGAATGTAAATAATTCTTATCTTACACCCTGTTTGGAAACAGGAGTAGGAATTGTTGTCATGCCATGATGGGACGATAAATCAAGAGCGTAGGACGGAAGGTAAGTACAACTCCGCCTACAGCATGAACAAACTGTTTTGTTGCATGAAGTGTTTCTCTAAGAAATCATGAATTGACTTACATGATTTGCATGTTATGATGTTTATGATATGGTATAGTATGTTATGTTACGATGTGTTATGATACAGTGTAGTATGTTATGTTACGATGTGTTATGATACGGTGCAGTATGTTATGTTACGATGTTTTATGATACGATACAGTATGTTATAGTATGTTATGGTATGATATAGTATGTTATGATGAAGTATGTTATGGTACGCTATTTTTATGCTATGAATGATGTATATTATGTTATATGTTTGATATCGTGACATCATAAAGCATGTTCATTGATATTGAACCACATGACAAGAACAAGTTTTAAGATATGAGTTAAGACAAGTTAAGATTGTTGTGTCGTACTGACTTGTCACAAGGGCGGGTTTAAACGGTATGTTCCATGGTTTAAGTTGGATTGGACTGGCTGCCTCAACTACTCCATGTTAAACGATTTGTTTCATGGTTTGAGTTGGAATGGACTGGCTGCCTTCAACCACTCCATGGCTATGTACCACAGTACGTGCATGCATGGTATATAAGGAAACAGAACTAAGTTAATTTACAAAATCATAATTGATTCATAAAAATCATAATCGGTTCATGCATTCTTGCACTTAAAAATATTTTGCGGATTGAATATTGTACTTACTGGGCATTAGCTCATTACTTACGTTCATGCTGTAGGTAAGCAACCTAACGGCAATACATGATGAAAGACTGTGGAGAGGGCGCTGCGGACTGTGAAATGTGGGATGGACACCGCCACAGGTTTTAGAAAATTATGTTTATGTTACGTATGTTTACATTATGATGGTATGATGAGAAAAAGTTAAGAATATATGGCAAGCGAGTTGCCTCGTGTTGTACCGATCCGTATTAGATCAGGTCTGGTCCACGGTTTACGGTTTATGAATGATAGCTTTCGAATGAAATGTGAAAGCTCGGTACTCGAGTGAGTACATCTGAATAAGTTAAGTTTATATATGAGAATAAGTTTAAGTTTATGTTTAAGTTTAAGGTTTTATGTCATATGTATTATGTGAAAAAAAAAAAAAAATTTACTCTAGAAATGGGGTAAGTTTAGGTTAAGTAAGTAATGTAACGACCCCCATTCGCGTGGTCGGTCCTACATGGGTGGTCGGGGCGTGACATACACGACGGTTTTGATGAACCGTCGTGTAATCCGCCGGATTACACGACGGTTTTGCTGAACCGTCGTGTAATCCGGCAACATTTCAAAAAAAAAGAAAAAAAAATGATTACACGACGGTTATATAAAACCATCGTGTAATCCTCCGAAAATTTTCAATTTTTTCAAAATTTCAAATTAAAAAAAAAAAAAGGATTGCACTACAGTTTTTATAACCGTTGTGTAATCCTCCAAAAATTTTCAAATTTTCAAATTTTCAAAAAAAAAAAAAAGGATTACACGACGGTTTCTAAAAACCGTCGTGTAATCCTCTGAAAATTTTCAAAATTTTCAATTAAAAAAAAAAAAAGGATTACATGATGGTTTTGAGCAAAACCGTCGTGTAATCCTCCGAAAATTTTCAAATTTTTAAAATTTTAAAATTTTCAAAAAAAAAAAAAAAAAGGATTGCACGATGGTTTTTAAAACCATCGTGTAATCCTCGGATTACACGACGATTATAGTAAACCGTCATGTAATCCTCTAGAAATTTCCAAATTTATGCTTTAGAATTCGCACGAAAACCCATTACTTAAATACACTTTTCTCTTCATTTATCATCATTTTCATCTTCAACCCTCTAGACAACTCAAACTTTTCTCCTCCCACCTCCTTACTTGCCCGCCCCTCCCCCCCAACTTAAAATCCAGTCACGCCGCCGCCGCACTTCAAACTTGTCCCAAACCACCGCCATGGCCCTGGTTTTTTTCCACCGCCGCCGCCATTGCCACCACCTCTCTCTCTTGGTGTTCCCATCAAGGCCGTGACTATTTTTCTTTAAAGAAAAGCAAGCTGACTTTCATATTGCTCAATTTCTTGTTTTCTAACAAAACTATGAATATACAATGCTTTAATAACTTGCGTGGGGTGTAATTTATAGTGCTGTTTGAATGTTTTTTTTTTTTTTGGTTGCTCTTTGGAGATGAATGTTTTGTGCACGGTTTTGGCACTTTACACACATTTTTTAACATGGTTTTTATCCGCCCACCACATGCTCGATGAAAATGCCAAAATCGATTTTTGTTTTGGATAATCATATGAAATTTGATTCTAATGTCATGTGTACCATTACACGCGGTTTTGCTCAAAACCATCGTGTAATTAGGCTTGAATTAAAAAAAATAGCTTTTTTTTTTGCGATGGCACACATTACACGACGGTTTCGCTCCAAAACCGTCGTGTAATGTGTGCCATTGCCAAAAAAAAGCCAATTTTTTTTAATTTAAGCCCAATTACACGACGATTTTGGAGGAAAACCATCATGTAAAGTTCTTGATTTGCGGCGTTTGCTACTGTATTTCTTGATTTGACGACGGTGTGAACCGTCGTGTAATATTGAGATACCACGACAGTTATGGAACCGTCGTGGTATCTTCCACGACGCTGGATTACACGACAGTTGTCTAACCGTCATGTAAACTTTGCACGATGATAAATAACCGTCGTGTAATCCATAATTTTTACTAGTGGGAAAATATTGGACTTGGCTATGTATGGAATTTAGAAGTGACATATACATGGTGATTATTGTGACAAGTTAAAATGATTATTTTGTATGATTTATGCTTGGTCAAATATGGCAATGTTTAAAAAATGAGACTATTAATTAAAAGCTTCATGTTTATAGGAGGTATCAAGTATTTTAAATGTCTTGACATCAAAGCCTTGATGAAATGTCTCAAACTTGTATAAATACTATAACTTTGATGAGTTTTAGTATGGACCTCACTTTGAATGGATGCTGAAGTAAGGAACTTTTTAACAAAAACTCAAATCTTTACAAGTTATGAGGTATGTGACATGATATGAAATGTTTGAAACTTTGATGATTTTATAGCATGCTAGGCTTACAAAGAAAAATGATAACGATTATGTGTATATCTCAAGATAAGTAAGTTCGAGTTCAAATGAGCAGTATGCACCTTACTAAACTTTTTATCGTTGGTTTTGAGGAAAAAAAAATGTGATTTGGACATAAGAAAAAGTACAAACTTTACAAACAGGAAACTTCTTAAGAATGACAGAAAATAATGCAGATTTTTTCTTAAAATAATGCTAAAAAGATTTGGCTTAAAGAATTTTCATTTTTGGGGTAAAAATATAAAAATGGGAAACTTAGGGGCTGAATTAAGACCCACGAATTTTCAGTTCAGCATTATAAAACAAAAGGAGTTTTGTATCAAATTTTGGTACCAAATGGAGGTCAAATGGACTAGACACGCTGAGAGGCTCTAAAGTGTAATACCTAGAACTTGCATGTTACTATTTCCTTTTTAAGGAATTAATTTCATGCTATGAAATTATTCGTGAAAAAGCTTGATTTAGAGC
>JAINRI010000194.1:0-22998 GCA_025413485.1 Ficus microcarpa | reverse complement strand
TTTTAATCAATTTTGTGAATTCTTATGGGTCAATAAGACTCAAAATAGAATGCTAAGACTAGCAAACGGCCTTTTGAGTCGAAAACGGCGAAAAAGTCCGTGAATTTACAAAAGTCAAAGGTTTAATCAAAAAGTCAACTTTGACCAAGAAAAGTCAAAGAGTTGACTTTACGGTATGAGGAAATGCAGTACAGAAAGGATACTGCGAAAACCTTCCTTATGGTTAAGATAGCAAGAATAGACCTTAGAATCACCCTAGAAAATCAAGCACACTAAGTTAAAAATCAAGGGCAAAAAGGGCTCGGAAAAATAAGGAAAAAATTATACGGTCCAATTTCACACAGATAAATTTTTGTACTTCAGTACTGTATAAAAATACTGTGTATTAGTGAAGCACAGTATTAAAAATATCTGTATGGCACAAAAATGGATAATTTTTGAAGAAAACCAACCAAACAAAGCCCTAGGGTGAGGTAAGGGTGATGACCTCATGTGGCATCTTAATTATGATGTCATTAAGCTTAATTAAGTTTAGAAAAAAATTAGAAGGCTCTAGAGACTCCCCCTTGGCAGGCCACCTCATTGGCTTCTCCTAGAAATATCAAAAATTGTGGGGCAAGTTCACAAGTTACCCAAAGTTTCCAAACCTCTATAAATACCCATGGATCCTATTCATTTTATTCAAGAAATGTGGGGAAACTCTTGCCATTTTCTTGCTTGAAATTCAGCAGCCAAGAGGGAGAGAGGGAGGAGAGGAAAACCAAAATTTTTTTAGGGCTTATGCTTGAAGGGTGTTTGGATTTGCAAGGGAGAAACCAAGAAAAAAGTTTAGAAATTTTGTGGGTCTCTTGGGTGAGTGGCCGAGTGGGAGAGGAAGGAGAAAAGGAGAGGAGAGTTGGAAATTTTTGAGGGCTTTTACTCAAGGGGAGTTCAGCTTTGGGTAGATCAACCAAGGAGCCAACCAAAAAATTTTTGGTGCCCCAAATCCAAGTGCTGCCGTGGGGTGAAGGAGAGCTAGGGAGAGGAAGAAATTGTGGGACCAAAACCTAACTTTGGTTTAGGTAAACCCTTGAACCCTAACTCTTCAATTTTGTGTTCAATTTTGAAGTTTATTTGTGGTTCAAATTGGTTTGTAAGGACATAAGTCCACCTTTAAATTTCCTGCCCTAGTTGGTTGCTTGTGCTTGATTTGTAGATCTAGGAGTGTATGGCTTGATTCTTGCTTATTTTGTGCTTGATTTTGGATTGAATTTCATGCTAGGTGCTTAGGGTTGTGTGTCCCCTGTTTTGGTTCAAAAATCTGCCCTAGGCAGTGGGCATGTGGCTGCTAGCTAGGGATGAAATGGTTGATGCTTGAATAAGATGTATGCTAAACTTTAGAACCATGCAAGCGCTAGGTTTTGTGCAATTCGGGTTCGGCTTGCATGGATCCATTTGAGCGACTCATGAGTTCATGTGGGATGTTAGAAACACTATGTGTTTGATATGTAGGCTCCCGAAGTGGTCGGTCGAGTTAGATTCGCGAAATAGGACGTAAACCGGATTAAACAACCGAAACTGCCAATTCGGATTCGAAACTAGCCAGTTTCAGGAAAGTGAAAATTTAAGACCTTTAGAGGCCGAACTGGGTAAAACTCGAAACACAAAAGTTGTTCAGAACAATTTTTCCTAGGGGGAAGCATGGACAGAATTCCAAAATGAGGCTCCAATGGCCTCTGTTTTTATGAAAACCTGTGGCTGGTCTGCCCAGACCCAGTTTTAAGGATCAACCAGTTTCAAACAAAAACTGACACAAATGCAAGTAGAATTAGATTTTTTGTAAAACTAGAAAGTTTTAGCATTTTTCAAGAGCTACAACTTTTGTGAAGACAAGTTTTTCAAATTCTGGATAGATCTTTAAACTGAGATTGTTTTATAAAGGGTGTGCAGGGAACCGAAAATTTCTGCACAGGAGTTTTTACAAAAATTTTTGAAAAACTGTATTTTGTTTAAAACCGCTATTTTTAATCATGAAAACTATTCCAAAGGTAGTTTTCAACCTTAAACGACTTTTATAAACATCCATTTTTAAAGATAGGAATTTTCGCAAAAGGATCAAAGGATTTCAAAGCCAACTTACTCAAATTGTCAAAAATAGTAAGAAAATAATGTTTTCAAAATAAAATGGAAATTTTATGGTAAAAATTGGTAATCAAGCCGATTACGGACTGTAACTGGGAATAGTACCCGAGTTACCAGGCTTAGCCCCAAAGCCCAAGATTAACCTTAAAGGGTTGACCACTAGTTGACCAAATGTTAGCTATGGTTAACCCAATATTTAATTAAGTGAAACCTTAAGGGTTACCCAATGTAACCCTAAGGATTTCCAAGAGTATAAAAATGGGCCAAGAGAAGAGGGTTAATGAAATTAACCTGATAATTTATGTTATCCGAATAAAGCCCAAGGTTTTGACAAAACCTCGCGATATATTAAGGGCCTAGTCCAAGAGGTTATCCAACGTGGCCTCCTAAGGTATAATCAAAGAACGATTTCTCCCAAGTAGTAGGGAAACAAATTTAGGACCAAGTAAGATTCAGGTATGGGGGACATACAACTAGGATTTAGTAAGCATGTTGGTAGGACACCAACATTGCGCAATGAGAATTAAATTCTCACCTATGTCCTTATTCAAGCAGGAGAAGGCCTGCAGCTGTACTCTGTGGAAGGACAGTGTCAAAACGGACATAGGGAAAGAGGTAAGTACAACTCCGTCTACAGCATAGGCTCTAATTGGTGCTTACCCAAGTATGTTAGAAGCATGCTAGGAATATATGTTAATTGTTGCTTTGATATGCTTGTTGTATACTTTGTGGCATGTTAGACTGAATGCTATGCTAGGTTGTTATGAATGATATGCTATGTGATATGCCATGTAATATGCTATGTAGTACGATGATATGCTATGTATGCTGAAGGATATGTAAGCTGAGCATGTAAGGTAAGATACAATGTATGTTATGTTTTATGCAGAGAGTGACATTACGATGCATGTTCACTAAATATAATATGAGATTAAAGAATAAGAAAGTAAGATGGCAAGCAAGCTTGCCAGTGTCGTACTACCCGTCCGAGGTCGGGTTGGACTATGGTTTGAGTTGGACTGGGCTGGCCGCCCCAACCACTCCATAGTCGCGCGCCGGATACAGACACTTATGTAAGGGCCCTAAGCAAGATAAATAAGTAAGTAAGTAAGAATGAAGAAAGTTAAACGAGCATAACTGGACCATGCATATGCTATGTTATGCCATGAAGTGATATGTATGCAAGTATGAGATACGTTATGATGTATGATGTTATGTGATGCTAGGTTAAGTTAAGTTAGAAAGTGTATGCTAGGATTATGTTTGTGGTGTTGCGGCTTAGATAGTTGTGCTTACTGAGCGTTAGCTCATAGTTTGACGTCTATGCTATAGGTAAGCCACCTGACAGCAATGGGTGATGCAAGATGGACGTGCGAGGCGGGGCACACTGTGAAATTATGGGATTACGATGCCGCTACGCATTTCGTTCAAATATGTATTTTCTTAGGTTAAATAATTTATTCACGATATGCTTATTACGTTTAGACATATATAAGCTAGTATAAAAAAAAAATTTCCGCTGCGTTTCGTTAAATAAATAAATACGACAAGATAAATTAAGAGGTAAGTAAGTTAAGTATGTATGTTAAGGTAACAGCCTGTGCTAGGCGGGTCGTTACATAAAGTGTCGAAAAAGGTAACTTTTAGGATCAAACAGCGAATTAAGTTTTCAAAGCAGTATACAGGTCTATAAAACTGTAAATACTACCTTATGAGGCTTGATTGGGTGTTAGACCTTATTGGTTAGTGATTTCAGTTTAGGAGAACCCGTTAGGGGTTAAAACGTAAATATTGTCAAAATTGGGATCAAGAAAAGTTATAAAAACTGTCAGAAAACAGCAAACTGGGCAAATTGCAAACTGTCCTAGGGCATTTTCTGTGCAGGAATAAAGTTTACTCGACAGTGTTGAAAAAAAAAATGATAATAATAAATAAATAAAAACAAGTTAAGGACTAAACTGTCAAAAAATTATCAAAACTGGGGTAAAAATATAATTACAAAAAATGCAGCGAAACAGATTTCTTCAGCTGTGAAAATAGCCGTTAAACAGTTTTAAAGATAGAAAAATAATACCAAATTCATTGCTAAGAAGATAGGAACTTTTTACAATAAAAATGGTGGCAAAAAAATAAATATCCCACCGATTATTTGTTAAAAAGGGTAAAATTGCTTTTAGAAACATTATAAAAACTTCTTTAGAACAGAAATTAACCCCACATAGTTAATACAAATTATTTGACAAGTGTTTGAATTATAAAACATCACTGACATGAACGGAACATAGATCATTAAAAAAAAATTACTATACTAAAGGGAACAAGACAAGTTTCACTACAAAAAATGTGATTTTAAGAGACCAAAGCTTTTGTTACCAAAAAAAATTTGGTAGCAGAAAATAGAGTTTCTGTTACCAAATTTTGGTGGCTGAAAGGTGTAGACATTTTGTTACCAAATTTGGTAGCAAAAACTACATAATCCGCTACCAAATATTTTTGGTAACAGATGGCAGGGCGGGAATCGAATTTTAGTTCCCGCCGATAACATTTTGCTACCAAAACACTATTTGGTAACAAAATGTTAAAATTTGCTACCAAAATTTGGTAGCAAATTGTAATAGTTTGCTACCAAAATTATTTGGTAGCAAAAAAAATTGACAGTAGGCCAAAATTTTCCCTGGTAGTGTCATTTGCTACCAAATGAAATTTTGAATTTTGAAATGTTTTAAAAAATAAAAAAAACAAAACCCTAACTCCTAATAACTTTACTGATTTTAATCTTTTATATCTGCCTCCCTTCTCATCCTCTGCCTTCTCCGATTCTCCCCTCTCCCCTCTCCCCTCTAGCTGTCTACCAAGTACCAACCATCGTGCCTCACTCACTGCCTCAGCCCTCACCGCCTCACGTCTTCACCTGGCGGCTCTTCCAAGCCAGCAGCCAGCGAAACCAGCCTTTCTGTCAGCTCTTCCATCTCCCCATTACTGATTTACTGGCGGCTCTTCCAAGCCAGCGAAACCAGCCTTCTGCCGGATCTTCCGAGACCGAATCTGCCTTTTCCGAAGCTGCCATCTCCCCAGTCGGCAGTCCCCATTACTGGCGGCTCTTCCAAGCCAGCGAAACGCCGAAACCAGCCTTCTGCCCTTTTGAAGAGTAAGTATTTTAACTCATCAAATTTTGATATATATGTAATGGGTTACTTTTGGGGAAAATAGAAATGTTGGGCTAAACTCTAAAGCCAATCCATGTTATGGTTTTTTTTTTTTTTTTGGAGATAATATCACTTTGGGAGTGATGGTTTACGTTTCTCATTCAAGTAAGAATTGAATTGTATGGCCTTCTTTTGTTGTAAATTTCAGTTGTTTATTTATGAATTTCTGCATAGAACTTGTTGGGTTTTTATGTATGACATAAGATCTGTGGTGTTTATTGCGTTAGTTTCTAGTCTACCAATTATTATCACAAAAAACCTCATGTATTCATAAAATTCTGAACTGAGAAAAACTATTGTGGTGTGTCCCTGTGGCTTATATAGTAAATGAATATAGTTCTCTATGTCCCTATATTTGTTGAAGTATACTGTCTTTCCGTGTTTCTTTCTGGTTGCTTGCTCATGTTTCTCCATAATCTGTTATACAAATATTTGTTGTGTTATTGGAACCCTTTATAGAGGCCAGAGGAATACCTTAGAGAATTGGCTACATGGGAAAAAGCTGAGGCTGCTCTTACAGAAGCATTGAATGAGTTTGGCAAGCCTTGGCAGGTCCTCCTTCTTTCCTTACTGTAGCTACACATTGTGTGGCCTGCTCTCTCTCTCTCTTCTTCAGGTTTATGCTCAATGGTTGTCTTTTTTGCCTTGTTGAACAGATAAATGAAGGGGATGGAGCGTTTTATGGACCAAAGATAGACATTAGTGTATCTGATGCTTTGAATAGGAAATTCCAATGTGCAACTTTGCAGGTTTGTGATGGCTGCTTTTTTTTTTTTTTTTTTTTTTTTTCATTTGCCTGCTGTTTTGGTTAGTGGTGTTGAACCATAATAGGTTTATGGTTGCGGTTGCAGCTGGACTTTCAGCTCCCTGCACGTTTTGAGCTGTATTACTCAGCTGAGGATGGAGCAAAGAGGGAAGCACTGGTGATGATACACAGAGCTGTTTTGGGCTCCGTTGAGCGCATGTTTGCAATACTGCTGGAGCACTACAAAGGAAAATGGCCATTCTGGCTAAGCCCCCGTCAAGCAATTGTATGTCTAGTATCAGAAAAGTCCCAGCAATATGCATTACAGGTAATTTTGTTGTGTGCACCTTTGGTTAAATTGTATTATTCCAGATTTTGACCAAGTTATGATGTATCTTATGTCATTTTCTACCATCTGTAGTTGAGTTTCTTTCCCATGCCTTACCACTAAGCTATTCACTGATCCGAACTGACTTTAGCATAGCATTAGGTTGCTTGAGTTTAGCTTGAATATCCTATGAGCCATTCGATTTCTTAGCGAGTCAAGTGTGAAACAAGCTGTTTGCTTTTTCTGTTTTAGGTACTAATCATCAACTATTCTCTGTTACTTGTTTGTATATCAGTAAAATTTATTTTGTCGATTCTAGTAAGATATCTCCATATTGTTTATCAGAATCAGTTGCTAGTTTGGTAGTTATGTTCCTTAAAGTTTTAGTGATGCAAATTGGTTGACAAAGTTTTATGAATCTTATAGCTTTAATATTTTTAAGGATTTTCTTTTCCTTCTCTTGTTGTACTTTTGCAATACAATTATTGTTGATTTCTTTTTGTTCCATAATTTTAGGTAAGGGATCAGACTCATAATGCTGGTTATTATGTTGATGCCGATACAAGTGATAGAAAGATCCAGAAAAAGGTACTGGTCCAAAATCCCTTTCATGTTATGATCAAATTTCTGGTTCTGATTCCCACATTTATTACTTGGTAGTGACACTCCTGGAAATTCTTCATTTTGAATTTATACTAGATCGTTCCTGGGTATATTAGTGCTGATCATGTTGGCTGCTGCAGGTACGAGAAGCTCAGTTGGCACAGTACAACTACATTTTGGTCGTCGGTGAGGAGGAAGCCAACACTGGACAGGTTCCTTCGATCTCTTTTATCTTATTCAAGCTGTTGTTTCAACTACATGTTGGCTTGTTTTTCTTTAATGGTAATCATATTATTTTTGTACGTGGCATGGGAATTAAGCATATGGTTACATTGTTTTTCTAATATCCGTTTTTAGCTTGTTTTATTTGCTACACAAGGCAGTCTAAACCATCAAATATTTGACATTGTTTTCATGATACTAATCTGTACGAGGCTTAAAAAACTAACACCTTAAAAAGCTAAAGTATTAACTGCTTCTTATCTCATCCTTTTATCATGGTAATGCTGTATGCCTTGCCTGTCATGAATATTGCCAATTGGATCAGGAAGATAAATCCATGATTCCTTCCATTTGCAGGTGAGCGTTCGGGTGAGGAATGCTAACGACCACTCGGTAATGGGCATCGATGGCCTACTTGCGCACTTCAAGGCAGAAACAGATGCCTTCCATTAGGATTTTCATTAGAAAGGATTTATGAATTTAATACAGAGCAAGGAGGTGAACCTAACATGGGGTTTTACTGATCACAGTGAAAAATTTTGGTTTCTGAATCACGGGTTTTTGACTATGAAATTCCTTTTGCTACCAAAATATTCAATAACTAAATCTCATGCATTATGTTACCAAATATTTGATAACAGAATCTTGTACAATTCGCTACCAAATAAATTTTGTTACCAGAAAATTTGGTAACTAAATCACATATTTTTTGCTACCAAATACCTTTTGTTACCCAAAATTCGGTAACTGAATCTCTTACTTTTCGCTACCAAAATACATTTTGTTACCAAAATTTTGGTACCTGAAATTATAGACTTTTTGTTACCAAATACCTTTTGTTACCAAATTTTTTTGGTAACTGAATATCATATTTTTTGCTACCAAATACATTTTGTTACCGAAATTAATTTTGGTAACAAAAAGTTTTTGTTACCAAAAATTTGGTAGCAAATACTTTTTGCGACTGACTTTCCGCTACCAAATTTATTTGGTAACAAAAACTTTTTGTTACCAAAAATAGGACTTTCAGCTACCGAATTTTTGGTAACTGAAAATCGATTTTCTTGTAGTGTTTTACAGGTTCAAAAACCTTAAAACACGTTAAAATGTTAAAATAAGTCAAGAGAACTAGAAAACATAAAATGGATTGAAGTAGCCAAAAAATCCGACGCACTCACAAATGTTTAAATAAATGAAAAATGGATCATGGTCACAGTGGATGACCTAAGAGGTTCAAATGTGAAAAGTAAAAAGAAAAAAAAATGTTAAAAGATAAAAACATTAAAAAGTAATATTAACAAATAAATTAATTATTAAATTAATAATTAATTAATTAGTGAATTAAACCCCAATCAAGATTATAGCAGATAAGTTTAAAAAATTAAAGTCCAAATTAACAAGAATAATTTTTAAATTCACTAGAGAAAGATCAAGACTCCGCTTTAACTATCAAGTGTCAATTTGATAGGACACGATACCGACGTGTGTTGCGGAAGATGGCTAAATACCAGAAAATCAACTATTGTAAAATTTCTGTAAGTACATACCTCACTATAGCATGAACTATTTATGTTATGATGTGAATGTTTCTATGAAAATTGTTGCGCACATGTATCATGATTAAATATGCCTCAATTATTATGCCTATCAGTTATGTGTATTTATTTATTTATTTTACACTTTTGAAACATTTCATTTTGTATGTTCGCCAATATAAGAAAGGAAACTCATTAAGAAATTAATAAAATGTGTCATACCAACCTCCACACAGGTGAGGTGAATATCATGAATGATAGACTATGAGTTTAGTAGGGGTTTATGTATAAGTTATATGATGCTTGTCATATTGTTGCGAGATTAAGTTTGTACTTGTTGAGCGTAAGCTCATTAGTATATTTCATACTGTAGGAAAAGATGCCTGCAGCTTAATTTGGTGGGCCATGGAGATGATGCGGCAAGTGAAGGGCAATGGCAGTGTGAGAGACCACTACGCAGATTTTTTCACAGACTCTTTTGAACTATAGACATATGCATATATGTTTAAATAATTTGTACCATGCCACGTATGTGATGTTTCAAAACTTCGGTTAAATGTGAGGATTATGTGTGACTTTATAATTTGTTAAACAAGCAATGTGTATGCATGGTAAAATTTACCTATATGGATTAGTTTATTTACGTTGTGCAAAAAAAAAAATTTATTCTAAAATTTTCAGTAATTTTAAGTATTTAAAGTTGAGATTTAATTTCAGTAAGCATGGTAATGGCCTACGTACATAGTTGAGTCGTTTCAAAGTTGGAATCAAAGCCAATACATTTATGGTGATATAGATAGAGTGTTATGGGACTAGTAACTCGTTCAACTTCATTTTTTTTTTTTGAAACATTAGAACCACTAAATTTTCAAGGACGAAAATTCTTTAAGGATGATGCATTGTAATAACCAAGTTTTACGGACTCGTAATTTCCTTATATACGAGTCCGTAAAAATTTGGTTATTATAGTAAAGATGCCACAAACCGGTAAGGAAATAAGTTCGGATTAGTTTCTTTAAGAACTCAAGAAGAATAACTCACGATATGAATAAACATCAAAAACTACTTCCATAATCTGAAAATCCTTATAAAGCCGAATTTACAGATTGTAAAATTCCTAACTTACCCTTAAGGATAAACACGCCTATAATAGGATAAAGACACTAAATTTCAAATTTTAAACTTAAACTTAAAACTAAAATAGGATTACAAAAAAAATCAAATCTTGATCAGACCTTGTTTTGAATTTTGAACTTTTTGAACCTTGAAAACGTAATCTTAACTTGATTTTTTGTTAGAAAACACACCTACATCAGCTTGGAACCCCTTTGCATGTGTATCCCGGAATGGACATGCAAGTTAGCCATGCAATGGCTCAATGGACGTGAATGGCTGATTGGCTCTCCTCCGGATCAACTTTGATGAGTAAAACCAATCTTTGTTCATCGTCAGTAGTAAATACACTCTCTTCTTGTTGTAGAACTCTCTGGACTAAGTTATTCAGCTCTTCCTTGAATCTTTAGCTCGAGCTCTCGTCACCGGACCAACTGGAACTTCATTTGGTTCGTGAGTATTCCTTACAGCCCTGATTTCCTCATCACCATTGACTACTATACTTGACGAAAATACAAACTATAGTTATTCCTAAACGAAACGGCAAAATGTTAGTCAATATAATAATTACCGTTTGATCAAAAAATTATTAACTAATTAGGTCATCATATTAATGACCAAAAGGTCATATGTTGTTTACATTACTACTGTCGAAAATTTTTTAGAATGGTAAATCTTATAGTAAGGTACCAAAAAACATAGGAAATCTATGTTATTACCACAAAAGCTACAAGAGACAATAGACGTTGTAAGAACTTACCGTCAAATGTTTAACATGGTTAATGTTAGATTATTATCCAAAACACAAATCCATTTAAAGCATAATAAAACAAATAAAACAAAAACAAAGAAACAAACACCATTACCTCAGATATAGACCTGAGCTAAGCTAGAACGAGGCTAATGCAAGTACGAGGAACTACAAGTGGACTAGAAGTTAAGTCTACAACCTTCTTCAACTATGGTAAAGAGAGAGAGCGTGAGGTGAATAGAGAGAACAAGGACAGGGAGAGAGAGTGTGGGTGAGAGAGTTGAGCTGTAAATCTTCAACACCCCAATGTTGTAGAGGGAGAGCGTGAGGTGAGGGTGAGAGAAAACGAGGGAAAAAATGAGAGAGATAAAGAGAGAGAGAGAGTTATATATGGTGGGGGTGGGGGGTTGGGGTGAATGGGCGGGCTTGCTAGGTGTAGGTTGGAAAGTGTGGAAAATTTAGGGTTTAGGCTTGCCTGAATATGTGAGATCATTTTCGACATTTTAAAACCACCTCAATTGTTGGAAATGATGTCGCAGTGCTAGTATTGAAAGGAAACAGACTGGTGCTAGTTTTAGTAGTATTTTTTCTATAGGTGCTATTTATTAAATTAACCCTTAAAAGAAAGATAAATAGAGAGACAATTTCTAAGAAACCAATGTTGAAGACCTAAGATGGTGGATGGCCTTGTGATTCTTCTTCCTTGCTTGGCTTTCCTTGGGCTTCAACTTTCGCATGTGGCATATACATTAATTGCTGATAGCGGAATGAAAGACTACGATTGTCTCTCCGAACATGTCTTCAAGTTCGGTTTGTTAATCAATCGCGTTTACTCCAATATTTAAACAGTCATTGATTTTGGATACTTGGATATTTTATTAAATCTAAAGACAATTTGTCAAAATTGAATATTCAGAAGGCGCACAACTTGTCAACCAACAGAAAATTTTTATGTCAGTTTTAGTGTAATTCTACAAGAATTAACTCTTTTTTCTTGTATAGAAGTAATGACTACTGAAATAAATGATCATTACTTACAGACATAAGAATATTGAAAAATAAAATAAAATTGCTCACGATATGATCTCGTACAATATTTAAAAGAGTGAATGATGCTCAAGTTTTCACTCTCCTTTCTTCATGCCACGTGTCACATCTCTCTCTCTCTCTCACTCTCTTTTTTTTTTTTTTTTTTTTTTTTGGTCCTTTCTCACTCTCGTCCAAAAGAGTGACCACTCCGCGTACCCAAACAAAACACCTTAAACTAACACTCAAGTTAAAATCTATTCAATTTGAAACATATAATTGAAGGAAAGATAAAAATGTTTTTATAACAAGGGGGAGAAGGAAGGAAGTATGCCCAAAACTAACTTATGCATGGTCAATAGTACATTTACAAAGCATGTTCATGACAAAAATTATCTCACAAATATTCTTGTAAATAATAAGTGTGTTAAATATCATATTTATCACAAATAATCTTTACCCCAAACATTTTTTAAATATTGCTTTAAACATTTAGAAAAAAAAAAATGTTTATTTGCTCTAATTTCTTTTTTTAAAAAATCTAAAAATCTGAGGTGCCCCTCCTGAATTGAACGAGTAATTTAACTAACTAAATGCAAGTAATTATGGAATATTGTGTGTCCTCTAAGCTAACAGGATAAGATATTCTTCTCTCAAAAAAAAAAAACAAAAAAAACAAAACAAAAAAACAAAACAAAAAAAAAAACAAAAAACAAAAAACAAAACAAAAACAAAAAGATATGATATTCCAGCTTGCACAGAAATAAGATAATTAAGCGTGATTTAATTAAATAATAATAATTAAGAGAGGGTCTTGCTTGAAATAACAAGTCTTGATTTTGATAGTGGGTGTCGAAAGAATTGGTCCAAAGTTCACCTATCAAGTCAATCCAATAAAGTCGTTTAAGGACCATGAAGTCATATTAGTTCTACTTAATTTTAAGTTGATGCAGATGGCTTCTTTGACTAACAAAATTATTCATCTGTCAAGTCTCGCATTCGAAATGTTCTTGCTTTAATATTTAGATCATCTGCCAATTTTTCTTCCCTGAATCATGTCTAACTAATCAATTCATTAAACCTGATTTTAAAATTTTAAAAAAAAAAAAAAAAAAAAAGAGAGAAAGTCTTAAATGCTTTTAGAATGTTGTTAGTCAATAATCACGTATTTGCATGACTAATTCCACTTTAATTTTTTTTTTTTTTGGTGAATGCTTAAAAAATATATATCAAAAGCAAATACTAATGTACAAAATTCAACCGTATCTCACTAGTGACAGCCGGTAATCGGTGTCCTACCATGATACTTAAGTGTGTGTTTGGTTAGAGGGATTGAGGTATGAAAGGTGAAAAGAAACCTTGTTTGGTTGGATGGAAAGTGGGAATGAGGGAAACAAAGGTTATATGCAAAAATGCCATAAATTTGATAATTTCTTATATTTATTTTTTTTGAATAAAAAATGGCTTTTTATAACTTAAGGCAAGAAGTCAGCTCTTACAATAGTGCCAATGAACTTAGGCATAGAATCAAGCCATGCAAAATCAACAAACTGTGAAGCTGCAAAGGATGCCAAACAGTAGGCTACGCCATTCTCTTTACGAGAAGTGTAGCAAACATGGCCACTAAAAGCAAGAGTAATGACATTTCCAATATTGTTAAAGTTAGACAGGATTATAAAGAAATACTCTGAGACCCAACAAAAACCAATCTTACCTAATGCGGATGGGTTGGGAGGAAACGGAAGAAAACAAAATTGGGAGGGAAATAGGTCAAAAATCTCTGGTTTAAAAGAATAAATAAGGAGCAGAAAATTTTTTTGATGATGGTAAATAATATACATATGGTGAAAAATGTGTTTACGAAGCAGAAATGTGACAAAAATTGTCTTTAAAAAATAAGTAAAAATAAATTATTTGTGGTAAATTATACATTAATAATAAATAGTGTATTTACAAAACAAATTTACGTAAAATTACGTTCAAAATTTTTGTAAAGAGACAATATGTCATAAATATGCTACTTACCTCAAAAATCTTCAAAAATATGCTATTTACTTTTAAATTAAAAAAAAAAAAGTGATCTATTTGTTGTAATTTCTTGAGGAAATCTTTCAAAAAAAAAAAAAAAAAATTTCTTGAGGAAAAAAAAAAAGAAAAAGAAAAATTGATCTTACAATAATTGACTTTTGTCAATACAAAAATATACATAACACTAATAAATCTAATTGTTTCTTACATAATAGTGAATTTATAATCTCATAAATAAAATTAAATCATTCATTCCTCAGTTCCTTCTAATACCAAATTAAAGAATGAACAATCATTTATCTTAACGTCCTATCATATCAAACAATTTTGAAGAAATCCACTATTCTTTCCTTCATACTCTCCTTCCATCATACCTTACCCATCCTTCCATCATTTCGTCCATCCAACCAAACGGACGCAAAATTTTGGCAATCGAAGGCCATAGCTTGCCAGTGATAAACTAACTCTAGTTGGTTGAGTTATATTGTATAACATGGACAAATATATAATATATCATTAAAATTCAAGGACCTCATATGAAATTCTTAATTAGGTGTAATTACACGCATAGCCTAACAGTAATATCGTATTTAATTTCACCTTTTCGAATTCCTCAACCACCATTTAAATAAATAAATAAATAAACCTGACTAGGCAATAAAAGTAGGTCAACTCTTGGACAAAAACAAAGCAAAATGACAGCAATTGACTACAAATTTCTGAATTTTAAACTGCTCATCCGAAAGCTTTAAGAAACGGTCAATGAAATGATTCCAAACTATAATGTAAACCACTCCATTCTTTTGAAAAATGATTTTTCAATTTGGAGGGGGGCAAAAAAAAAAAAAGTGCACTATTACTAGTTGACCAAATCAAACTGGAAATTAAAAGAGAATTTCCTGGAAAGTAAAGTAAAACCCATCTTGAAGACCTGCCAAGTCTTTGCGATGTTCAGAAGTTTACAGATCAAATAATAGCAGAAATCGATTAGATTGACTAACAAAAATTACGACTTAGAAAAACATTCTGAAAATGAGACCCAAGATGGTGAATGGCCATGTGGTTCTTCTTCCTTGCATCGTTTTCCTTTGGCTTCGGCTTTCTCATGCAGCGGATACATTAGCTGCTGGTAGCGTGATGAAGGACTGGGAATTCTTGGTCTCTCCGAACAGTGTCTTCAAGTTTGGCTTCTTCAATCCCATTTTCTCCGGCAATCGCTATTTGGGTATCCAGTACATGAACTACAGTGAACTGAAGATAGTTTGGGTTGCCAACAGAGAAAATCCTTTGACTGATTCCTCGGGATATCTGAATATCACCGACGACGGAAACTTGGTTATTCATGACCAACAGGGAACTTCCATCACTGTAAACTCTGAAAAACCAGCAACGAGTTCAAACATCAGTGTTACACTTCTCAACTCGGGAAATTTGGTTTTGCAAGAAGGTCAACAGGTTGTGTGGCAAAGTTTTGATCATCCCACGGATACAATGCTACCAGGAATGAAAATTGGCTTGTTTGGTCTGAAGCTGAATCAACCCCGAATCGTGTCTCTCACATCATGGATAGGCCTAGGAGTTCCGGCTGTAGGAGCGTTCACTCTTGGTGTCGATCCAAACAATACAAAACAACTTATGATTTGGCGAAGAGGGGTTCCCTACTGGCGCAGTGGGAACTGGAATGGGAAAAACTTTACCTACTTCCTTCTCCATGACATAGAGAGCGGAAAAGGCTTAAAGTTCAGCCACGTATCAAATGAAGATGAGAGCTACTTTACCTATACTTTGACCGACTATAATTTTTCGTGGATAGAGATGAACTCTACTGGGAGTATTCCCATCTTTCTTGGACAGCTTGATAAAGGTTGGTCTTATGAATACGGACAAAACTGTGATGTAGAAAACAGATACACTCCCGAGGGTTGTATAAAGCAGCAGCCATCTCAATGCAGAAGTGGTGACAAATTTCAACTTACATTTGGGACAATGGATGAATGGACATCCTCAGACAATCTCAGTCTGGGTCTTAATGACTGTAGAGAAATATGCAGGAATGACTGCGCCTGTGAAGCTTATTGTTCTGCATCAGCCGATGGGTCCGGCTGTAAATTTTCTCATGGTAAAAGATTTGACAATATACCCATAGAGTGGGCACAATCGTTTTACATTAGGAACAGCACATCACAAAATGACACCAGAGCTTCACAGAAACAGGATAGAAGCAGCGCAGCTCCGCCTGTTGTCCCACCTCTTTCTCCGCCTATTGACAAAGGTAAAGCTTAGAATTAAGTGAAACGTAATTATGATTCTCCTACATAGCATATACACAACGATATAATCATGCTTACCAAGTGCTTCATACCATCTCGATGGCAAATTTATCTTCATTATTTGAGCAAGCAAGTACAAAGTTCGGTCACAACATTCCACAACCTACTTACCAGCTAAGCTGCAACATTCTAAGCAGAACTGCCACCAAACTAGCAATTTTGTGCAACTGATAGATGAGAAACAAAAATTGCATTTTTGTAATTCCTACGATTCCATTCTTCATGTTTGCTGATTTAACAAGGCATAAGGAACTTTTATCTATCGACCATTCACTAAATTTTCTATTTTCCCCCTAGAAACTCCAACAAAGGGGCAGCAATGGGAAATCATTGTCATTCCACTGGTTTCCTTAGTTCTTCTAACTCTAGCCTGCTCACTATGCTATTTAACATGGCGGAAAAACTGCTTTAAAGGTATTTTCCTAGCCATATCTCACAAGATAATATGATATTAAATTTGGTCCACAATTTAAAGATGTTTTCTTCTTACATTAAATAAGCAGGGAAAAGTCAGAGCAGCCAGAATCAAGTAGGCCGGGAGACAGAGCAATTCATACACGAGCTAGGAACTAGCATAGCAGCCATTGACAATGGTATCACACACACTTTAATGCTAAAAGGGCAGAAGGATCATGAATTGCCTCTGTTCAGCTTTTCGAGCATAGAAATAGCCACAGGAAACTTCTCTGAGGCAAATCAACTTGGTCAGGGCGGTTTCGGGCCTGTCTATAAGGTAGGACTAGATTATATAACGATTAAGGATTGTTTTGTCTTTTAAAGTTGTACTTGTAACATGTCTATTGAAAGTGAGAATGTTATAATTGTAGGGAACATTGGATGATGGGCAAGAGATTGCGGTAAAAAGACTCTCCGAAAGATCTGGACAAGGACTAGAGGAATTCAAAAATGAAGTTATGTTAATCTCGAAAGTGCAACACAGGAATCTTGTTAGATTATTGGGTTGCTGCATTAAAGGAGAAGAGAAGATATTAATTTATGAGTATCTTCCCAACAAAAGCTTGGATACCTTCCTTTTTGGTTTGTTATAATTACTACTTACGCCTTATCCTTTTGTATAATGTGATTTTCTTTTTCCTTTCTAATTTTGTTTCAAGACATTTTGACATGTACTCTGTACATATTATTTTACAGATGAATCAAAAAGTCTTTTACTCGAATGGAGAAAGCGTGTAAATGTCATTGAAGGAATTACTCAAGGGCTTCTATACCTCCACAAGTACTCAAGATTGAAAATTATCCATAGGGATTTGAAAACCAGCAACATATTATTAGACAATAATATGAGCCCAAAAATCTCCGACTTTGGAACAGCAAAAATCTTCGGAGAGAATGAATCTCGAGCAAACACAAACCGAATTGTTGGAACATAGTAAGTTAACTAGTCTTTTTTCATTCTCCAAATTTACTAACACACCACGGATACATCATTTGCACTTCAGGTTGGCAAAGAAAAAAAAAATTCTTACATTTGTTGACTAACAAGAGTTTTATGAAACATGAAACAGTGGTTATATGTCTCCCGAGTATGCAATGGATGGCCTATTTTCCGCTAAATCCGATGTTTTCAGCTTTGGAGTCATGATGCTTGAAATAATAAGCGGCAAGAGAAACATAGGTTTCTATCAGTCAAACGACGCTCTAAACCTAGTTAGATATGTAAGTGCAAACAGCAAGCTTTAACTATCTTCTTGTGTCAAAGATTTTCTGTTGCTCTTTAGGGACCATAACTTCCACTCACATCTCGATCTAGGCATGTAATTTGTGGAAAGAAGGGAGAAGCTTGGAGCTAATGGATCCAGCAATGGCCGAAACGTGCTCAACAAATGAATTTAAAAGGTGTGTTCAAGTTGCCCTCTTGTGTGTGCAAGAAAGTGCGGCAGATAGACCAACCATGTCAGAAGTCGTGTCTATGCTTGGCAGTGATACGGGAATTCTTCCAGATCCTAAACAATCTGCTCTTTCTACTCTTGTACAAGTAAATGATAATGATTTTCCAGATAATCTAGGATTGTTCTACAGCAACGATGCCACAAATTCAAGCATACATAACCGATAACGTTCCAAGTCATTAAACAACAAAGACACTTATATAGATTTGTTACGGAATTGGTGTTTCATGGTTTGTTTGTTTGTCTTTTTTTTTTTTTTTTTTTTTTTAAGGCTTCATAATGCATCTTGGCCATGATGTAGTAAACAAAATACTATCACCCAAGATAGACATACAGAAATTATTACAATATCATATTTGATCGTTTGAAGTTATTGTTCATTATCGTCGTAGCTATTCTATACAGTGTAGCAAACAAAAATTACTCAATCTAAAGTAATGAAAATTATAGGATTATATTCCAATGTTTATATACGTATTAGTTTCAAGGAAATTGTAAAATAGATGCAAATAAAGACATACTAAATGTGAAACCAGTTCACTTACAAAGGAATCGAAAATTTCAAATCCAAAATAATGCCTCTTTTGGAACTCAATCGTACCCCTTCCCCAGACAATTAAGACAGCGTTGTACTCTGAAATTCCAGGAAAAACCACAAAAAATAGAATGAATTTCAATAAAATAAAATTGCTTTGGCATCACAAGAAACAAATGAGATGCATTTCAAAGAAAGAAATGAGATGCATTTCAATAAAAGAAGAACAGAGTTTTGGCTTTTATAAACATCTTCAAAAGGTAAAACTTGCAAAACCTTAACACAGCTTTGCAACAAATACTTTACAAGCTTAAGTGGAATTCCCTATAATATCTTTTACAAAGGGGTAAATTACTCATTTAGTCCCTAAAATTTTAAATTTGTTCAATTTTGGTCCCTGTTTTTTTTTTTTTTTTTTTTCTGTAGTTTAAATGACCCTAAACTATCAACGTGTCGCTACAACAGTCCTTTTTATTAATTTATGGACAGAACCCAACAACAATTTGATCAAAAAGTGATACAAACTAGTGGATTCCATCTAACAATTAATAGAAAGAATTATTGTAGTAACGTTTCTACTGCAGCTACCGAAAATGCTTGGTTGTATGCGCGCACCTAAATCTACGCTTAAGCACCAAAATGAAAATTAACATCGAAAAGGAATTCAAACTGACCTGTTCCCGTCACAGGTGGGACACAAACAAGGATTAATGGCAACAGGGTCAAACAAAGGAGACCATTGAATGGTGGCATTTCCTTTGCACAGCTTGCAGATGTAGAACCCTTTTCCTCTACAAACCCGGCAAGGAACCGCCACACTCCTCTGCACAAAAACCCAGAAAATGAATTGAATTCTAATAGATAAGAGAACGAGAAAATTTAAAGAGTTGGTGAAAAGTTTTGCTCTTTTATTTTATTTTATTTTATTATTATTATTATTTTTACCCTTTTGGATTCGGAGGCCAACCGAAGGGCTCCGATGGTGGCAGAGGAAATGAGATTGAGAGTGAAGACTCCGCCGAGGATTACGGAGGCACCCGTGAGCAGCGCGCGCACTGGCTTCGGAATCATCTCTTTTGAGTGTTTTAAGAGCTGAGTTTCTCTCAGAGGCAATTTCACAAACAGTTGGAGATCATTTGGTGGGGTTCATCTTACTTAAAGAGGTACGAGGTGAAAGGTAACTAGGAAAAGAACGACCGTGGAGACTAGTAGCGTCTTGCTGCTCATTATCTCGCCCAACGGGAACAATTGCATACATAAGCCCGAAATGAACCCCCGTTGCACATTTAACCTCCGTTCTAACTGATTTATTGTTTTTATTTTTTTTAATTCAATTTTTATGTCAAAGACCAAAAACCCCTTAAGTCATCTTCAGAGGAAAAAAAAAACAACCCCAACTAATTCAACAAATTCCCGCCCTTCTTCCCAAACCAATCCCGTTGGAACTCAGTCTCAAACAAACGGAAAAATTATAGAACCCCCCCTTCCTTTCCTTCCCTCCCCCGAGCCCCTCCTCCCTCGCTCTCTCCTCTCGCTCTGTCCTCCCCAAAAAACCCAGAAACCCCATAGCAGCAGAGCAGTTTCCGTTTCCTCCGGTGACTCCTTACGCCCTCTCTCCCCTTTCTCTCGGTCGCTCTCTCTCAAACAAAGAAACGGAACCCAGTTCCCCAGGGGATCCCATTTCATTTCTCCTTCTCTCCCTCTCGCTCTTTCTCTCTCGCTCTCTCTCAAAGAACTCTCTCTCTCCTCCTTCGGCCGGCGCTCCCTCCCTCGCTCGCCCAATCTCCGATCTGCCCTCCCTCCCTCCCTCGGCTCCTTCCCTCCGCCCAATCTCCCCTCGGCTCCCTCCCTCCCTCCCTCCCTCCCTCGGCTACCTCGCCCAATCTCCCTCCCTAGCGCTGCCGTCTCGCCGCATCAGCTACGGTAAGTTCCTCTCGTCGATCCCTTTTTTTTTTTTTTTTTTTTCTCAATTTATATATACGCGTGTAAGTTCCAAATGCATTAAATGGAAAATCTGTGTTTGCTTAGATTGCAAAGCGATTGATTCTATGAGCTTACTCTGTTCTGGGATTTGGAATTAAATCTATAAGCATTGTTCAGACAAATAAATTCACATTCAACTGTGAATAGATTGAAGTTAGAAACTTTTATACCGCACACTAATAAACAGGAGAATGAAGAGGAAGAAAAGCATCATTTAAGCATATTTTCATTTCCAAGATAGCCATACAACTTAATGAATCTTCGGTCAATAAGCCTTACCCGTAAAAAGAGAGAGAGAGAGAGAAGAAGTTTATGATGTATCACCTCTTTGGATTTCTGATGTGTGTGGAGAATGCTCCAAACATGATTGCTGAATGAATGTTGCCATTTCTAGTATTGCTCCTCTTGAGTTTTTGTTCTCTGGAGGTTTTGTTTCTCTATCTCTTTGATCCAAATTTTTGCGAGAAAAAACACTGTAGAACAAAGGTTTTAATTGTGTAGAAACGCATGAAACGAACGGAGCATTAGCGATTGGACCCTCTAATCAACTTAGTTGGCCACTTCATTGGTTACTTGAATACTCTTTTAAGTCTACTCTAGCATATCAAATTAGAATCACCAACTTCTCTCAGAACATAACCAAAAACAAAAAAAAAAACAAAAAAACAAACGAGCGACGTTGTAACTTAGGAACAACAATCACAGGTTTTCCCTTTTCCCACTAATGTTCTTGAAAACTATGAACCTTATAAAAATCATTCTTAGTTCACTTCATTGATTACTTAACACACTATTTAAAAAAAAAAAATCTAAAACTAAAACGTTTTTCTTTTTAATCAAGATCTCTACTTTAAGAAGCAAAATGCCAACTTTCGAATACCCAAGTCCTGAACAAAATCTAGCAGAGATCTTCCACCAACAACCCACAAATAAAAATCGCCAATATTGAATTATGAGACACAAAACTTATGAATAGAAAGAAAACCATGGATTTAGTAATTACCATGTAATTGTAACCTCTGGTTTCTCTAATCTTCCGCAGCTCTTCATCGTTTTCATAATCTTTTGGATTAGAAGATATGGTGTCAAGAGGGATTTCTAACCTATATCTCATTGCTGAGTCGGTCTAGGATCAGAAACTTGATCTAAGGTGTAAGAATTAGAAGCATAGTTTGAACAGTCAATGCAAGCTAAACTATTCAACCCAAATTAAAACAAAGAATGACCTTCTTAAGCAATACATATATCCTTTCAAATTACAAGTTAAGCCGTGAAAATTTAAGAGAGCCTACCTTCATACAAAGAAGAATAATGATTTTTTTTTTTAAATCAACAAAGTACAACTGAAAATGAGAAACGGAGCACAAACAAAATCCGAGTTGACAAATTCCATTTTATGAAAACCTTGTCGTTTGCCTTAAATAAAATGATGTCGTTTTGGTGTATGTTATGAATGTATCTGATGTCGTGTTTTGGTCCCTCTTTTCTTTCCCCCTTTTTGGCCAGGATTGGAATAACATGCTTTAAAGTGTGTACTATGTCGTTTGTGAAAATCATTTCGTTTTCTACAATAAATGTCGTTTCGTTGGTTACCGTACATCTCATGTCATTTTCTTGATTGTTGTCCAGTTCTTTGAGAGAATATGAATCTTTTTTTTTTTTTTTTTTTTCCAAAATTTGTGTTGTTTACCATCTCTTTTTTTGTTTTGAGAATTACTTTAAACCGTTGGCAAGATATTGTTAGATTAAAATACTTGTACATAGCAAGTTTGGAAGACTTTATACATGTTTATATGGAAAAGAATAACAATTTGTTCTTTTTAAATCAAGAACAAATTAAAACAGCCGGTCTAGGATCAGAAACTTGATCTAAGGTGTAAGAATTAGAAGCATAGTCAGAAACTTGATCTAAGGTGTAAGAATTAGAAGCATAGTCTAAACATGTCAAGTTATTTAATTGATTTAGACAATTAACTATATGAAAAACTGAAGTAAAAAATAATTTTAAAGTTTTTAAGTAACTCGATATCTAGGACACCACAATTACATCTAAATAAAAGTATAGAAGTTGCTGGAAGTTGCTGGAAACTATGTTTATTTTTTGAGATAAAAAGTTTAACTCGACATCTAAATTGACACACACCTCTCTCTCTCACCAAACCATATAACTAACTAAATAAAAATCATTAAAGTATAGAAGTTGCTGGAAACTATGTGAATTTTTTGTGATGAAAAGTTTTACGAAAAGGATGAGAGTACCAATTCTGAACACCTTATTGTTTTTTAGTCATGTGTTGTATACGAATATGTATACTTAAATTTGTTTTATTATTTTTGTTTCGAGGTATGGCACGAAGCCGGACGTCATCGGCACACTCTCCTCGTCCTAGTCAACGGCTGCGATATTCAGAAGGAGCGGATATGGACTCCGAAAATGACTCTGAAGGAGTCAGTAGGACCATCTCCCAACCGGATGGCAACACGTCACCGCAATCGACGTCATTCGCAACACCAAGGGTAAGTTATCATTGGAAGATAGAGAAGTCAAAGTTTTTTTTTTGC
>JAINRI010000193.1:0-41700 GCA_025413485.1 Ficus microcarpa | reverse complement strand
TTTTTTTTTTTTTTTTCCGGTAATATTGGTTTAGAGGTAATTTGACAATGGGACGTCTTGGTCAACGCCTTTGATTTCTTTCTTTCCTTTTTTTTAAAATTAAATTTGGGTTGATATAGTGAAAAATGAGGGTCACAAGAACGTTAATTGCTGTCGTTTTCTGTGTGGTTGCAGCTCTGTTTGAAGTTTATTGATACTGAGCAGTTCCAAAGGCAAGTTGAAATGGTGCATTTTTAGAGGGTAACGGAGTGTCTTGTTTGATGTATTCACATGGACTGTTTTAAACATTTTAAATGCCGTTGTTTTGTTTCCAATTACAGGCTTCGCGACCTCAAACAACTCGGTGAGTACTATTCAGACTTGTATTCTTTTCTTTAAAGACTTTGATTAGAAGACTAATCCTCATAGTAAACTTTTAAAGGCAGTTAATATGAACTTATTCTGAAAATGCGATTTTATGGGACTCTTTGTGTTTTCTGTATTGTTCATCTTCCTGTAAATATTGATAATCCAACGGTCAGGATCAGATCATTAATGGGAATTTACTGAAGAAATGAGTATTCATGCCTTTTCTTATACAATTACCCCTTTCTGTTCATTTCACGCCTGTGGAGGTCCTAATAGGCTTGAGGTGAAACTGTTATGTTTTGAAACTCATGTTTATTTGTAGCATTTTGGAAACTTTTAGTCTAAGAATACTGTGGTTAGATTGCCCCTTTTTAGCTGAAAGAGTTTGGAGTATCAAGTAAAAACGCTCCCAACTTATTATTATTTTTTTTTGTGAGGAGAAATGAAAGAAATGAAGTTTATGCAATAGCAACTAATGAATATGTCATGGGTCTTTTATCAAAGACCATAAGAAAAGCTAAAGTACATAAAACTAAGCAAAGATACAAAGGAACCACAACTTTCTTACTTCGACCATCTCTGCCACTTCATTTCCTTCCCGCTCTAAGCTCTAAGCTCCAAGTGCATAGGACTTTTTTCTTTCCAAAATTGTTATTTCATCTTTGCAACTTAACTAGTTGTGCCAAGTTACCCTAGAACCCAAGCCTACTATCTCCATCTCTTCATGAGAATTTCTATGATTGTCTTCTTCTCTTTTGTTTGTAGTTAGATTGCTTATTGAGCCTCTATGAGTTGGGGGTTTGGTTTTATTTTATGCTTCAAGAAGCTTTGCATGCGTTACTGATGGAGATGAAAGCACCTCAAAGAATGCTCATTTTTTTTTTTTCACATGATTCAGGAATGGCGCACAAGGTTTATCCAGGGGCTGTACATACCCGGTTTGAACATTCTCTCGGTGTGTATTTTCTTTCTGGTGAAGCTGTTCAAAAGCTGAAAATTATCAGGTATTTTTTCTCCAATCATGGGACATGATAGTTAAGATAATTTTTTGAGATTGGAGTGTGGTTTTACAGAAAATTTTGCATTTCTTGCAGGGAATGGAGCTTGGTATTGAGAACTTTGATATTCAAACAGTGAAGCTTGCTGGTAATAAACTATCTTCTACTCTCCAAGACGGAAAGGGGAAAAAAAAAGACACTTAACATTTTCAAGATTAGGTCATCTTATTCATCTTGTTTTCCACATTGAAGGGCTTTTGCATGATGTCGGTCATGGGCCTTTCAGTCACTTATTTGAACGCGAGTTTCTTCCTAAAGTTTGCATTGGTTGTGATTGGTATGTTTTACAGTCTCCAGTAGAATACTCTTATCTTTGTCTTTTCCTTTCTAACTCGTTAGGAAAATATTCTCCCTTTTCTATTTTCTTTAAATTTTGCTCTCACTTTTTTTCCTTTGAATGTAAGAAGATTAAAGTTGACTGCATTGCTTTAGTTGCTTGTGTAACCGTCGTTTTCTAGAAAATAACATCCGTTTGTAATCCTAGGTCTCATGAACAAATGTCAGTGAAGATGGTTGATCACATTGTTGATGAACATTCTATTGATGTTGATGCCGAAATGATGAAAAGAGTGAAGGTTACACCACATGCTTCTGAATCCATTGTGCTTGTTTGGCTCTGATTATGACTTCTTCAAAGCATTAGTGAATTTCAACTTAGTTAGCTAAGTTGATTAATCGTCTTAAATCAATTAACTGGTATGCTATAATGGTTGATGTATATATAATGCAGGAGATGATTCTGGCTAGCTCTGAATTTAAACAGCCACAAGTAGGACCTTTTGCTTTTATGCTTCGTTTTCTTTTACCTCATGAATCCAATTTGTCTTACGGAACAATGAACATATTCCAAACAGTTTTCTCTTGTCAGTTTTTAATTATGCATGTGATGTGTAGGCGTCAAGGACAAGAAGTTTTTATATGATATTGTTGCAAATGGCAGAAATGGAATTGATGTAGATAAGTGAGTTCCTTTATTTTATTTTATTTTATTTTTATTTTACCCTTCTTATCTGCTTTAGTTTGAATATCTAATTTTTTTGCAATTTCTAGGTTTGATTATATCGCCCGTGACTGCCGAGCATGTGGGCTTGGATGTAACTTTGAGTTTAAAAGGTTTTGTTGATATCTTTAAGTTACTTGTTTTGCACAGTTACCATACTTTTCAAGTGGGAAAATAAATGAATAAATAAAAGAAGGGAAAGGTGATTTAGTTGGAACTGTATACTTTGGAACTGTATACTTAATCATCTGCAGGTTGATGGAGACTATGCGGGTTATGGATGATGAGATTTGCTACCGTGGCAAGGACTGTTAGTATTCTATCGAATTAATTTATTACATGGATACTTTTTCTTGGTTTTTCCTTCCTAATGTTTTCGTAATTATACCAGACCTTACCATACAAAAGTTGTTTGCCACTCGGGCTGATCTCTACCGAACGGTTTATTTGCATCCAAAAGTAAAGGTATAACTTTGATAATTCTTCATCCAACGGATATTTCTTCTCTGTGTTCAACCACATGTATACCCTTACTTTTTTGTTTCTTTTGTCTGTCTCTTCGTTTCCGCAATTCCATCTTCCTATATTGAAGTTTGAGAGTTTTTAAACTAATGGAATTCTGTCTTTTGCTTTACTTTCTTTGCAGGCAATAGAGCTTATGGTAGTAGATGCGTTGTTGCAAGCAAATAATTATCTTGAAATTTCATCCCACATTAATGACCCTCAGAGTACTGGAAGGTTTTAGTGCTCCTTTGACCTAATATTGTTGACTCGTAAAATATTTCTTGCCATTGTTCATGAAATGTGGCACGGTCTGATACTCTTGGAAATGCAGCTAGATGACACTATAATAAAAACTATTGAGACGGCTCCTGATGAAGAATTGAAGGAAGCTAGGGATCTGATCCTGCGCATGCGAAGGAGAAATCTATACCAGGTTGCTAACTCTTTTGCTGAAAACTATTATTTCTGCTCTTTACAACAAATCAAATAACGTCATGTCATTTGATGGGAGCTCATTTATTTTTTGATAAGATTATCTTTATATTCTTTTATATCTGTGACAGTTCTGTAACGAGTATGCTGTACCTAAGGACGAGCTAGAAAACTTTAAAAATGTCACAGCTCAAGATATAGTCTGTTCTCAGGTGATTGCTCAAACCTTGCACCTATACGAAACGATCAGGCTTTCTCTTCAATTAATAAACTCAATCACTAATATCGATATCATGTTTTTCGTACAACAGAAAAATGGTGGAGTAACATTGCGAGAGGAGGATGTTGCTGTCAGTAACATTAAGATTGATTTGACTCGCGGAAGGAATAATCCTCTTGACAGGTAATCTAGGAAAAAATGAGCCACCTACGTTATTAAGAACCAGGACATCAGATATTCTTTTGATAACAACTTTAGAACCTTCATTTACCCTTCCTTTTTTTTTTTAATGCATGTACATCTTACAGTATCCATTTTTTCCAGGTACGCATTTAGACTCTTTTCTGGATTTATTAATTATCCATGTATATGAACTGTCTTGTAAGGACTTTATTCCGTTTGACTATCTTTCTTATTTTTGGAAGTAGTGACGGTTATGTGATCGTATTTGCATGTCACTACACTGCGATGGAAATCTATTGCTGTTATTGATGAATGGATTAGAGTTCCTTTGCAACATCCAACGAGGTTTTGATGTTTTCTCAGGATTATGAGAGTGACGAGAAATTTTGCATACCTAAAGAGCGGATTAGTCACTTGCTGCCTACATCATATCAAGACATGATAGTGAGGGTTTACGCCAAAAAGCCGGAATTGGTCTGTAAATCAAAACGCCACTTCAATTTGAACTGAATGTCTCTTCACATTAATTTTATCCATTTTCACTGTCTTTCAACACAATCTACAGGTTGGGGCAATCTCTGAGGCCTTTGAAAATTTCCAGTTGAAAACATATGGAATCAAAGCACAAGTGCACGCGACACCAGAGAAAAAGAAACGGCGTATATGAGGAAGGACTCTAAAATGGAGGATTCTGCTTCATAGAATGGATATAAAAAGGAAAAAACCATGTTAGTTTTGACAGTATAGTCCAAAGTTACACACACACACATATATATATAGATAGTTGATGATGATTTTTCTCAATTGGGAATTTGGGATCATCCCAAAGTTTTGTACAGATCCGTGAACTGTACTCCCTTTTGCTGAAATATGGTTAAAAGGCTTGCTTTAATAACCTTCTTCTGTGTAATTGTTCAGAAGCTGATAGAATGGAGTTCTATAGTGGTTTTTGCATAGATTTCTAGGGTTTGCCTCTGCTTGCATTATTACATGTCTGAAATTCCATCACATATGAATCTGCTGACCTCCATTTCCCAACTATGTTTTTGCAAGTACTATGTGCTATGTTGTCAGGGGTACTGGACGCTATTTTACACCATGAAATCTTTATAAGTTCTGTCAGTTTTGTGCACTGTTATACTTTTAATATAAATAATTCAAAAAACATGAGATACCTGACCATAGAATAGCCTATTACCATGTTTGTCTCTGCCGCTAGCTTTAATGGATAATGTATGAGATTTATGGGGCGTTTGGATGTCCCATTTAATTTGATTTTGCATTTCAATGAAATGAATGTATTTTATATTGTGTTTGGATGTCTCATTTAATGACCGCATTGAAATGGAACGTATGTTTATATTGTTTACATTTGAATAGTTAATGGACATGATAAGAGAAAGATAGTTTGTAATGTGATTAATAAAAATAAATAGAAAAAAAGAATAAATAAATAATAAAATAAATGGATGTATCATTCTATTGGAGATGTATTTAAATATAAAATATTGAGAAACCAAATAAGTATTGTATTGTATTCAAGTTGAATAGATGATTCAAATAAAGCGTTTAAAAAAAAAAAGAACAGAAAAGAAAAACCTTTGAAGCATTTTAATTGAAGTGAAAATTTTCTCTTCTTTCCTTTTTTCTCGAATGTATGGTTCATTTGAAAACACCATTCATCCTACATGCATATGAATAATATGTAATGTGTATTTGGTTATCTAATATATTCTATTGAAATATGAATATTTTTAAAATTTAAAACCCAATATAATTACTATTCACCATTCTCTTTTGTTATTTACTTTTATCGATCACATCACATATTCTATCTTTCTTTCTCGTCAATAATCCAGAAACATATTATATTTAAATATAAATAGAAAAAAACATCTAAATACATATTATATTTTATTGTATTATATTTTAATACAAAGATAATGAATGTAATTTCTAAAGGAACAATCAAAAGGGAAGAATATTTTGGTTTGAGTGGGTATCAATGTGGGTAAAAGATAAATCTAGACTTCTAGGAAAGGACCATAGAAAATAGAATTCACGGGAAACTTAGCTTTTTGCTCTCGAATCTCTCTCTCTATCATGGCCTGCCCTGCTCTACCTCTGCTTGATTAAAAACCGGTGCAAACTCTGTGTTTTGTTGTTTGAGCCCCGTGACCTCTCTCTCTCTCTCTCCTCTCTCTCTCTCTCTCTCTTCAGACACCGTATGAAGTGATAAAACATCTTTTGATGCTCCTGCCTCCTCATTTAAGTCAAAAAGTGGTTTGGCCTTTCACGTGCATGTTGTTGTTTGGGAGAAACTCTACACAAAACACTGTTTTTTGGGTAATTAATTTAAACAGTTCCCCCTTTTCCCAAAATAACTGCCTACAACTTGTTCCCGGTCAGTGTCATTTGTTAACTGTCGGCAAAAATATCTGTCAGTTGGCTGGTTTAGCTCAAAATGATTTTCCACATCTCATAATCCCTGCCCTCCGAGGCGGGCATGCCTGATGCGATGCTTACGGTCCTGAGTCGTTTGGTAGTTGAGAGGTCTCGGATCTAAATTCTGTGAAAAACGTTCCGAGACTAGTTCGTGAGTCTTTGACGGAGTTAATATGTTATCTATCAATGCAAGTAGCTATGACTCAATGTAAACGTTTTGAGTTAAACTTGGAGATGGAAGTCTTCTTTCGTTTCTCGACGGTGAAGTAAGACTAAGTTTATGAGCTTATTATCCTAAGTCGGAATAAGTTGATAGGATTTCCTTTTTTACGCCCCCATATCCCTCCCGTGTGGCAACGTGGGAGCGTAAAAAAAGAAAGAGGGGGATGGGGTTTCTCTCGCTTTTGGCATAGCGGGTAGTGGTAGAGCGCGCCCCTGATAATTGTGTCGTTGTGCCTGGGCTGTGAGGGCTCTCAACCACATGGATAGTTCAATGTGCCCATCTGCGTCTGACCCTGATATGTGGATCATCCAAGGCACATTAGTCTGGCGTGCTTCTCCTGTTCGAACCGGGCCATGCACATTGATGCGTCATCCAAGACACATTAATCTGGTGTACTTCTGGCATACACATTGTTTGCATCTCCTTAAAAATTAACAATTATACTAAATGGCAAAGATGGAAGTTGATTTCAAGTCCTCAAAATAGATCGCTGAGATGTTGATGAAACAGAATCAGTTTGACACTTTCTTCAAACGCAGAGTCTTCTCCCCAGATGGTTTGCATCTTAACTTTATTAGATTCTTAAAAACTCTATAAAAAAAAAAAAAAAAAAAAAAAACGAAAAAGACAAATGAGTAGCATCAAACTTTTTATTTGTTCTATACTAATCTTTTTTTTTTTTTTTTTGGTGTGTATGATTTTTCGGTTAAAACCACAGTAAATGACATAATTGCATAGCACCAAATATAAATGTGGCTCTACTACTCAATTGAAGTTCTCTCTCTCTATCTCTATCTTTTTTTTTTTCCTGGTGTCTTACACGTATAAGAGAGTACACATGGAATTTAAAAGCATTATTTATATTATTATGTGCATGTTTGGTATGTTAGTTCAAACTATTAGTTTGAATTGGTTTTTTTTGTCATTTTCCTGAAAAGTTTTTGTCTTTTCTGAAAATTTTTTTTATCTTATCTAAAAAGTCAACAAAAATTACTATTATAACTAAAAAATCTTAACTCAAACTAACGTACCAAACAAACTCTATAATGTTGTTTTTTTTTTTTTTGCCTCTTCCAATTGTATTTTGAATTTAGCTTATAGTACAACTAAATCCAACCTTCCCCATATGTGAACCAAATATTTTATTTTTCGGGCCTGTTTGGTGTATAAGTTTGAGTTGATAATGATAAGTTTTAATAGTAATTTTTGTTGACTTTTTTAAAAAAGACAAAAAAATTTTTCAGAAAAAGATAAAAACTGAGTTGATGGTGGTAAGTTCAAACTTACCATCCAAACGAGCCCGAATGTCTGTTCTTTTCCCTTTTTTCTTCTCTCTTTTTGTTTTTGCTTGAAACATATTTGCTTTAGTAAAGATCTCCCCTGTGTACGTCTCCGCAATATAATTTCGTACTTTACGTCCCAAATTTGGTGTAAACATGTAGCAACCTTGACCACCCGAGTCCTCTTTTCTCTCATCCAATCAAATTGGTAACTATTATTTAATATGCTAAAATCTTGGCCATCCCGGAAGTATAATATGTAATTTGAGATTCCGCCGTGGAACTTCTTTTTTTTTTTTTTCCCCCTCAAATTTTTGTATAAATAATAGGAAAAAAAGAAAGTTAAAGAAACAATGTTATATTTGTATGGAGTGTATGATTCGCTACTATTTTAAACCTTTTGTATATATATATATATAGATATATGTGTGTGTATATATATATATAAAATCAGATATATAAATGATGAAATGGATGAGCGCTTCCAAGCCCCAAGGTCAAATAAAAACCTTTGCGAAGTAAGCAGATTGGATAAAATACACCATGTGGGGGCAACATGTTTTGCTATGATTGGATAACAATAAAAATACATAATAAATAAATAAAATAAATAAATAACTAAACAATGCAAAGAAATGACAAACAATTGATGTTTGATTAATTGCCTGTCCTAGACATGCTTCTTGATCATGGAAGTTTTATATTGGGTAACAAGTTTGATCAAAAACAAAAAAAAAAAAAAAAAAATAATAATTTTTCTACATTGAGAAAGTGAAGGAAAGGGAACGAATGATATGATTATCTTCACTAAAAAAGTTGATAACTTGATATCATCCTCCAATAGAATAAAAAAAAAATTAAAAACAAAGAGATAGAGAAAGAGAGGCAAAAGCCGCAAAACGTGTCCATTAAATTGAAGAGTAGTAGTGTTTGGGATAAGTACATGGTTTTCTCATTTTTTGAGGTAGAAGGACAACGACGGGTGTTTGGTAAATGAGTTTAGTTTAAGATTTTTAAGTTTTAATAGTAATTTTTTAGAAAAGATAAAAAACTTTTTCAGAAAAGATAAAAAATTTAAAAAAAAAAAACAAAAATCATGATAAAAAAATACAGTTTAATTTAAGATTCTTGTTGTACATATCCAAATATTAGCATGAAAAAAAAAAAAAAAAGGCTTGTATTGGGTGGTTGTTTGGGCCGTTTTCCTTGCGGCACTAATTGACTTCTTGATTTTGTGGCAAAGGAATAAATGGGATAGACATTACGTGTGTGAATTCTAAGTGAAAGCTTGCGACGGCTCCCAAAAAAAAAAAAAAAATAATAATAATAATAATTGTCTGTTTAGACGATAAGCATCACTACACTATTGAACTATTCTCAAAAAAAATTATTGCACACATAAATATTTAATATAAGAGGACGGGCTATATTGCACGACACCTCTTTCATAAGTTATTTGTATCTTGTTTTATAATATATTATAATAATAAGATTGATTTTAGTACAATATTTTTTAATGATATTATATCAACATCTGACTAATATCACGTAACAAAATATTAATTATAAAGTTACATGTAAATCATTTAGTTACTATAAATTTTTAAATATAAAGTTACAAATATTGTTTGGTATGTGATACTATATAGGAGATATTTATTAAATATATTTAAGTATTATCTCATATCCGATATGTCATGTGTAATGACACTTATAAAATAAGATTAATGTATGAAACAATAAGATCATTAACGTGTAGACAATATATTGATAAATTTTTTTTATACCAATAACTCCAAATAGTATAATGTTACTTTTCATATAAATCAATAAATAACTATTAGCATTTAAATAAAAATTCTTAGCATCCATTTAGTAAGTTAATTGGAGATGAAATTTTTAAATAGGAGTTATTGACTTTAAAAAAATTAATTATAAATCTTTATTGATTTTTCATAAAAAGAAAAATTTAGATTAAGAAGAAATATAACTTAATTATAATTAAATTTAAATATCAAATGGAGATTTAATTATTAAACAAAAGACTATATGATATACATATTTTTCCGTCTTAAAAATTTAAACCAATAAATAAATAAATAAATTTCCATGATATTGGACCTTCAATAATGTACTTGACTAAAGATTAGATATCTTCTCCACTATATAGTATTATAGTCCATAATTTAGAGAAGAACAAGTCAAAAAAAAAAAAAAAATCAACAAATAAAAATCCTATTCACGGTTTACAAAGTTGTAGACATCATCAACTCTACTTAGCAAATTGCTCTCTTTGAAGAGAAAGTGATGGGCCCCACAAAAAGAAGGATGACAAAAAAAGAGAGGAGAAAATAAACAAAACAAAACAAAACAAAAACTAAAGGTACATTGACCGTGAATCCCATAAAATAATAGCAGGCAAAGAGAGAGAAAGTGAAGAAAGAGGAGAGAGAAAGTGAGAGAGCAAGGTGGGTCTGAAACACACGTCGTGTTCAGGCAAAATCCATGTGCCCACATGGATGATGGCAAGCGAGAGCAAGGGTTTTAACGCAGGAGAAGTTGTACTGCTTGGAGACCACCAGTATAATCGGTTTCTCATCATCATCACCTTCTTCTTCTTGTTCTTCTTCGTTCCAAAGCTTTCAACCAGTGAGTCCACAGAAACAGAGACAGAAGAGAAAACCCATTTTTTTTTCTTGACTTTGGTGGAAAGTGGGTTTGGGTTGGTTTTGTGAAAAAAAGGGGAAAAAAAATGAAGGAGAAAAGTGAAAGTGGAGGTGGGTATGTGAGAGCGGACCAGATAGATCTGAAGAGCTTGGACGAGCAGTTGCAGAGGCATCTGAGCAGAGCATGGACGATGGAGAAGATCAAGAAAGGCGGAGGAGTAGAAGAACAGGAAGAAGCCTCCGCCGCCGGACGGCCCAACGCCGCAAGGCAAGACTGGGAGATTGACCCTTCTAAGCTCGTCATCAAGTCCGTCATCGCTCGCGGCACTTTCGGCACTGTTCACAGAGGCCTCTACGACGGCCTTGACGTTGCCGGTACTTATACACATACATACATACACACACATATATATATATATATATTTATTCTTTATGTTTGTTCTTAGACTTGAACTGTTTTACTGACATATCCATTTCTCAAAATTCCTCATCTCTAAAAAAAAAGAAGAAGAAGAAAAGAGACTTGAAAAGATTCAGTTATGGTGTTAGTCTTTGTTGATTTGTCAGATAACTCGGCTCCGGGTGTTTTTTTTCCTTAAAAAAAAAAAAAAACTTTTTTTTCCCCTTTTATTTACGTATCTGTGAGAGGCTTTTAGTCTTATTTGGTAGAGAGTAGAATTTTCAGGTTTCTAAGTTTACTGATGAAGGGGATTTACTTTTCCCGTTTTATTTTTTTATTTTTATTTTTATTTTTCCCTCTAGTTCAAGTGTTCCTTTCTTGTTTACAATATGCAGGAGATGATGAGAACAATACATAAAAAGGCAATTCACTTGACTTGGCCCAGAAAAAAAAAAAAAAAAAAAAAAAACAGTTGTTGAGCAGAAAATAGGAAATATATGTAATTTCTTGAAGGCCAAGAACACATTAACAGTAGTTATATTTTAGTTCATTTCACATACCAGAGTTAAATTTAGGATTTTATCTCTTTTACCATTAATTTTTGTCAATAATGGGTTGCTTTGTGGTAAACCTCTTTCAGATCTCGCAATACAATGTCCGTGATTCACGGTTTGGGAAAAGTTGGTAGTTAGCTGCATTTACTTCAATGTTGTTTTTATACTCTCTCTCTCTCTCTTCTTTTTTTTTTTTTGGGTTAAATCTTTTGTATTTCTCAGTTTTATTTATGTGCACTTGTTTAATATCTCACGTCGTGGCGACAAAAGGCTGGAAAATTTAAAGGAAACAGATAGAAATAAGTTTCTTTGGTGTACTGACTAGCTATTATAATGCCAGATGGGTTTAGACCCTGAGCTCGACAGCTTCTCAAAGTTGCTTTAACTTGTTCAAGTTGGCACATGAATTTAATATTTTATGAGTATTTAATACCAAAATATTACTAGTTTCGAATCTATACCGGAGCTTGCATACAATCATTGTCACGTTATACTCGATACAGTTCCAACTACATTTTTCTACCGAGAATTCTGTGGTGTGAGTAGGTCAGAATTTTTAACTGTTAGATCATGACAGAATCATCTTAGGTAAAAAAAAAAAAAAACCGTGTCTTACTGTATGCAAAGAATTATCCTTGTTATACATATGTTTAAGAGTAACTTTTACAATTTTGATTAATGTCTCTCTAAAATTCAAAGTATATTGCAGACATATACGAAAAGGTTCTAACGATTAATCTTCTTCTTCGAATGGTCAGTCAAGCTTCTTGATTGGGGGGGAAGAAGGCCATAGATCAGATGCTGAAATAGCTTCTCTACGAGCTGCTTTCACGCAAGAAGTTGCCGTTTGGCATAAACTTGACCACCCTAATGTTACTAAGGTATCATATAATCTTTTCTTTTGTTATGTTCGAATTAATACAACTATAATTTAGCTCAGTTAACAGGACCAAGTGATACTAGCATGAATGTTAGGTCACTGCTCAAAATTGTTACACCGAAGATTGGCACTGGTGGATTTTGTTGTGCTTGTTTATGCCAAATCCTTTTTTTTTTTTTTCCCTTCCTTGGCAGTTCATTGGGGCGACAATGGGCTCTTCGGAGCTACAGATACAAACTGAAAATGGCCAAATTGCCATGCCTAGTAACATATGTTGCGTAGTTGTGGAGTATTGTCCTGGGGGTGCACTGAAATCTTACCTCATAAAGAACCGAAGAAGGAAGTTGGCTTTCAAAGTAGTTGTTCAGCTTGCACTAGATCTTGCAAGAGGGTTAGATTTGTACACTCAATCCTTTTTAGTTCTTTGGTTTTTTGAAACTTAATCCCTTTAGGCTTTTTCTTCAAAAGAATGTTAGAAACACAAGTTTTTGATAATTTGAACATCGGAAATAAGCTGTCAATCTTTTATTTTGTAGGTTAAGCTATCTTCATTCACAGAAGATTGTCCACCGAGATGTTAAAACAGAAAACATGCTTCTAGACAAGACCCGTACAGTGAAAATAGCGGACTTTGGTGTTGCTCGCATTGAGGCTTCTAATCCTAATGATATGACCGGAGAGACTGGAACCCTAGGTTACATGGCTCCAGAGGTATGCTCTTTATTATCTTCAAATAAACTCTTAATGAGGTCGAGAGATTAACCATATGATGACAGCTAATTCTTGCAATGCCAGACTTTTTCTTTTTAATCATGGTGTAGTCCAAGACTTCAGGCTTGCCATAATGTAGATTTGATTGTTGCTTTCTTTCAACTCTTTGAAGATGTTGAGTTATGTGGTAAAACAATTAAAGGAGTCGGCTTTGGTTCCATTTAGTTCCTTTTCTTAAATGGTTTTTTACATCTCATTTGGACTGGAACAGGTTCTCAATGGCAATCCATACAATAGAAAATGCGACGTGTACAGTTTCGGTATCTGCTTGTGGGAGATATACTGCTGCGACATGCCATATCCTGACCTTAGTTTCTCAGAAGTAACATCAGCTGTTGTCCGCCAGGTATTTAAAAACTTTAAGCAGATCAGAAAACAAATCTTTCTTTTGGCTGGAATATATCATAAAAGAAACCAGAAAGAAACTCACGAAGAAAAAAACCATGAAAACTACAGAATCTAAGGCCTGAAATACCGCGGTGTTGCCCGAGCTCTCTTGCGAACGTAATGAAGCGGTGCTGGGATGCGAATCCTGACAAGCGACCTGAGATGGATGAGGTGGTGACGATGTTGGAGGCCATCGACACGTCGAAGGGTGGAGGCATGATTCCTTATGATCAGCAGCAGGGTTGTCTATGTTTCCGCAGGAACAGAGGTCCTTGAAAGATTTGAGCGGAGCGATTGTGGAGGCCCTGGAAGGGAAAATACATGACAGTCACTGTACTAGAAAATTTGATTTGTATTTTTATTCAATTGGAGAAAAAGATTGGTAAATTATTAAAGTCTAGGAAAAATACAAATTCTGTGGAGGCTATAGGCTTAGAGGGGCTCTACCATTATGCCAGTATCTATGACTGTTTTGTTGGACTATAGATTTTGTAAAGCTTTTCTATCCTTTTATTTATTCTTTTCCCTCTTTTCTTCCCATTATTATATAACATATCATGCAACTTAACAAGCTGGAACAATGGCTATAGGCTTAAAGGGGCTCTACCATTATGCCATTCCCCTTTTTTTTTTTTTTTTTTTAAATAATAATAATAATAATTATTATTATTATGTTCTCAAATTTTCTTTGATGCATAGAGAATTAGCTAGCCAATCTGAGCTGGTTATGATGCCTTTGATGGGTGTTCTATTTATTTATTAATTAATTATTATTATTATTATTATTTTGCCTTTATCCCCTTGAATCAGATACCTCTACATTTGCAAAAAAAAAAAAAAAAAAAGATACCTATTCCGGTTGATCTATGACATACTCTATTCTCATAAGATGATATACAGTACTAATAGTCCGCCCGGTGCTCCATTTAGGCACATTTTAAACATAGAAAATTATAACCATATATATATATATATATATAATGGCAGCAATGGAATCCCTATCCTCGTCCTCCAAGTTATTTTATTGGGTTTTTGAACAAAAAATTGTAAAGATAAACTCCGTATTTTATGTTATTATCATTACTGTTCTTATCTTTGGAACGAATGTGCTTTTAACATGTCGTGGGTTTAAAGACACTGTCGTTTTAACATGTTGTCGTTTGGTTGGTTGAAGATCAAATTCGGTAAGAGTCAAAATGTGCCCTTGGATTGTCAGATGCTCTGAAGAGAGCTCATCCACCAAGTAAGAATATCAAAATATCCTCCAAAGAGCAACTGAGTTCCACTTAAATTGGAACTCTACTGTTCCACTCATCATGGATCCTCCTCTCACTTTAAACTCTATTAACAAATATGCAGGGAGATGCTCAAAGAGACCAAAAGGATAACACGAAAAAGAAAAGGCGTCGCATACGCATCGATCAATCTGCGGAATCGCTTTTTAGACTAGAAAGGAATCTAAACTCAACAAAATGGAGCTCCGCAAATGAAAAGTACTTTCTAGTTATTCATGCCAAAACACGATTCACGTACAACACTTAAACGATGCAATGAAAAAAAAAAAAAAAATACAAAATCAAAAACTCACTCCTGACTTCGGGTGTTCCATTTCTTATTGCGGGAATACAAGAATGTTACAATGCCAAAATGAATCTGATACTTTAATGTCAGTACAATGGAATGTCATCATTGATATCTAGAAGGCATCATGACGAAGATGATGACCGAGTACAAACTAGAAGTTGGACGGCATAAAGCACGAAACCCGTCAATGGGTTTGACTAGAAGTGGCCAATAAACTCGTTACAGGTAGTGTTCGTACCAAAAGAGAGAGAGAAATGCAAAGCTATCTAGCCAGCAATCTTATAACTAGGATTGACTAGATTATCAAGACCAGAGACTACTTGGATCGATTCTATCACGTCACCAACCTTGAGATCTGCTAAGAGATCTTCATTTTCCGTCACATAACCAAATACTGAGTACCGACCATCCAATATATTGGCGTTACTTGGTGTTAATTCACTCTCTTTCAGTAGCCAAAATACCTGGCTAGAGGCAGAATTGTTCTCAAATTCCTGTAAATAAACAAAGACCATTTAAAAGAAAAAAACCTCGAAAAGAAGATTCCAATCCCGCATCACCAACAGACCTAATTGGCACAAACTTAGAGAAAACAAAACAGGCTTGAAGATCAAATTCTTACTTCTCTGGCCATGGCCATTGTTCCAAATGCATTAAATGGAAGCTTAGTTTGAGCCTTGTATAGACCAAGCTCCTGTCAGAAACTCATGGTCAGAAGAGAAATCAAGAAATCTAAGCAAACACAGATTTTCCCAGTGGGAATGAAAAAGTTTTAACAATAAACGGCTCGACACTTTTAGCTAAAATGAAAAAGTTTTGAAATGAATAATATCTTTTTTCTCAAAGGAGAGAGAGAGGAGATTACTTCTAGCGTTTCTCCATAGAAAGGTACTTTCTCCCCATCTACCATGATTTCTAATGGAATTGTCCTGGTCTTCTCTGTGCTGGGATCAATAAAACCCTCCGCAGGGCCTTCAGGATCACCAGTCTGAACCACGAAGCCATCAGCTGCAGCAAAGCCAAGGTATCTATGAGCCTACTCTGTTCTGGGATTTGGAATTAAATCTATAAGCATTGTTCAGACAAATAAATTCACATCCAACTGTGAATAGATTGAAGTTAGAAACTTTTATACCGCACACTAATAAACAGGAGAATGAAGAGGAAGAAAAGCATCATTTAAGCATATTTTCATTTCCAAGATAGCCATACAACTTAATGAATCTTCAGTCAATAAGCCTTACCCTTAAAAGAGAGAGAGAGAGAGAGAGAGAGAGAGAGAGAGAGAAGAAGTTTCTGATGTATCACCTCTTTGGATTTCCATGCCATCATAAAAGCGTCTTTTCACCAAGTCTACAAAATTGCCAGCAGTAACAGGAGCATTATAACCGTCTAGAACTATACGGAAGACACACTCATCTACGTTAGGATTGTCCTTAACCTTGACCTTCATGTCCACAGTTGCTCTCCCCTTCAATAGTGGCATGTTTTGGTACTCTTCAGGCACTTCATAAGGGAAGCCATCCACCATATCCTCTTCAACACTGCAGAAACCCAATGCGCCAGGAAGATCTCAGCTGCAGTCAATGACAAGGGTATATATGAGGACACATTATCTTAAGCGCGGCTAACTTTTCTAAGTCCTTCCCATCTTATATGTTAACAAACAGGATGCAGTCCTTATGAGCTATTCATTCATAACCCTAGCAAGTTGCAAAATTAAACTACTGTAAAAGCTTTCCAAGCAGGACGCTGTTACAGCACTATCGTTCCATGTTGGACAATGTTTTGACACCAATAAGCATTGTACCGTTTAATGTATTCTGAGCTTGCTTTAATAACTTTTTCAGAATTTTCTTTTGGAGGCATAGTCCTGTCTAATCTGTGTCATCCCCCAAAGGGTGAGGCTTTGGATGCAGTAATAATCAGTTGTCCCCACTTCAAACAAGTTGAAGTTTGGATGATATATCCTTTTATTCACTTGTCAATATAAAGTTACAAGCTCAAACAAAACAGGAAGATCAGTGATTAGGAGGAAAATGGAAACAAGGGATACCTAGGTTTTTTTCAAGGAAAAGACAAATTTTAAACTGGTGGAAGAAAATGTCCGACTGTCCCGTAACCTCTTTATTGATGTTGGGGAGCTACCCCAATATGGGATTAGTAAAGATCATTGGACTAGTAAAACTCAGAAGCCCATAGTAAGGAACTACGATTTTACTCTACCCGACAAGGTTGCAATATGTTAAACACTAATGGGAGTTCTTCCTTTGAACTCTTGTTTGGGAGGGTCAAATCTCCTGCAGCTTAGACACATTAGGCCAATCCTCAGTATGTCATAACCGGAAATTTCATTAATATACTTACCCCCCAACATATTGAAGCAACTCCTTCTGTTTTGGCGCAACCTCGTCCCTATTCCTACTCTCCACAATCTGTTGGAGCTCATCCAATCCGGCTTCTAACTTATCAAGAAGTTCAATTCCATGTTGCTTCTTTGATTCAGCTAATCCTGACACAATCAAATTCTTCCCCTGCTTGAGGGACCGAGAAGCCTGCCTCACATTCTAAACATGGAAACTTTCATAAGAATTAAATAAAAAAGAAGTTCAAAAAGGAGTTAAAGTCATCAGTACAAGAAAATGTTTTGATGTCTTACCCTCTCAACAGAATCGAGAGCTTTGACTCCGGCAACCTTGAGACTTTCAGTTATATCTTCGAGTGGCTTCTGTACTTCCCTAATTGCTTTGTTGTTAATAGGCAGAGCATTTCTCAGCAACGTCCCGGGGTCTTTTATAGGTGGTCCAGAGATCAATACAGACGTATCAGGCAATACTGGGTTAGCAGCAAAGGCATTGCCGGACCAACCCAATGCAGGAACTCCTGTTATTAACCCAACCGCCAAAGCTACAGAGATCGCACATTCCTTCAAGGAGAACTTTTTCCCTTTCTGCCCAAATAAGTAAAAGCTCTTGATGAGCTCTATACGTTCACATTGTAGTTCAACGATATGACCTAGTTAGAATTTTCCCAATATCCACTTCCAACCCTTGTTACCAACAAAGTGAAATTAACATATATAAATTTAACTCGACGAATACACCGACATTATGTGCACACACAAAAACACATTAAAAATACGCCCTTTTCTAATTTCCCCAGTTAAAGATTATCCCCAACAAGCTATACTAAAGCTAAACTAAATTAAAGTCAACGGAAACTGAGCTTGAACATAATGTGCATCTAACAAAGCGGTTGACTATACAGAAACTTCTTTATAAACAAGATTACATTTTGTCACAAAAAAGGCATGAAGTTCACAAAATGGACAAAACCCAGAACCAAGAAAAAAAAAAAAAAAAAAAGGTTAGATTCAGACCTGCTGAGTGTGGAGCTGAGACTGCGGTGGATTTTGGGAAGAACAGCGAATACCGAATTGGCGGAAGGAGGAGTGGGTGAGAGTGTTGGTCTTTAAGAGGCGAAAACGATTGGTGGGTGTCCGAAGTTTGATGGTGGTGGTGGTGGAAGTGGGTGAGGAAAAATGGTGGAAGGAGATCGCGGAAAACATTTTCTGGCGAGGCAATGTGTTTGCTTTTTGGCTGAATCTTCTGAGGAAGAAGATGTTATTGGAACATCAGTTGGTGTCGCAGGAAGAGGAGAGAGAGAAAAATGTCGAATGAGGTTCTGGCTCTGCTGTGGCAGCTGACGACTGAGAGAGAGAGTGTGTGAGAGCGATAGAGAAAGAAAGAGGCGGTGATGGGATGAGTAGATAAGGTTGGTTGGGTTGGGACTTTGGGGTTGGTCGTGTTTCTTCTAAGACGGGCCTTGCATATCCGTCGTCATCATCCTCATGCTATGGATAAGATGTTGATCAATGTTTTCATTTTTCACAATTTTTATTTGCGTGCTTAGAGAAAGAGAGAGAGAGAGAGAGAGAGAGAGAGAGATATATATATATATATATATTTGTTTTCTGAATGAATTAATGCCACGAAATTGAAGTATGCGTGAAATTACTTTTTATTTAGTTAGTTTTTTTTTTTAATAGCAAGAAAGGATCCAGTGGTAGTTCCTCTATTTTCAAATTTTTAATCTTACAAACAGAAATACTTTTTTAGATATGATAAAGTCTAGTCATTATTATTAGTTTCTCTTAGTTGTCTATCCGGAATCTATCATGTCATTACCAATCTAATCATTCATAGTCGAAATTAGAACGAGGCTTAAAGAGAAGATAGTGAGACTCAAATCCGAATGGATAAAGAGGAGAAACTTAATAAAGATATTTAGCCTTTTTGCCATTCAATCCACTCCTATAGGTGTTATTTTATTTTATTTGTTAATAGAGAAAAATCCATTTTATCCATCTCACCTGCGGTGATAATAAAAGTGCATCTTGTATTGATTCAATGATTCCTCACATGAACACATGTTTTTTTTTTTTTTGGGGGGGGGCACGTGAACACATGTTGTTCTAGCAAAAAAGTAAATTAATCAAGTTCAAAACATAAAGAGTATAACTCATGTTACCATGTAGTGCTGTTGTTTTTAAGATATTTTAATTATATTTCAATTTCATGGTTATAAAAATCATTATACGTGCAGTGTAATTTCTCATATCGAGTTCTCTAGACATGCAAAATTTAGCCTCTAAACCTCACAATTCGACTCGGATTTGGGCTTTACTCTTACAAAATTGAGTTCACTAGACATGCAAAATTTAGCCTCTAAACCCCACAATTCGACTTGGATTTGGGCTCTACTCTTATGAAATAAGTGAGACCATTATAGAGTTTGTAACATTCAGCATTTATTATCTCGTGTGTTTGCATATATTATCAAAGACAAGCACTGCACCAAGCAGTACTAATTACAAAATAAAAATTAAAAATTAAAAAAAATAGAATATTTGATTTCACCTAAAAATTTTACTAAAAAATAAACTCAAATAATAGCTCAACCATAAACGTATAAATCCAAGAAAGCAGTTAATGTTATCTATATACAATTTCCCATTATGGAAATAAAAACCAAAACTCAAAATCCGCATATAAAAAGAACAGAAGTAATTAAAAAATCGTTAAAAAAAAAACCCTAAGAAATCCTGTACTGAAAAAGAAAAGAATATTGTTCAAAAACTGTAGTGAAAGTAAAATTGCAGATAAGTTGCAGCTTGGTGATGATCATCAAGATCAGACTCTGGCTGTTGGATCGGCAACGGTAGAGAGCTGCACTTCACTTGACTTTGAATCTTTCCCCTCCTCCTCACCATCTTTTGGAGTTGACCTGTAGTAGATGGCGTACAAGATGAGTTGACCAGCTCCCAAAAACGCACCTATTGAGTTGCTCACCTGTGCAAACACACATTCAAATATTTATAGTTCTTTTAAGTTTCGAATCTCATCCATTGTGCTAGTAAAAAAAAGTAACAATAAATTTACTTACCAGTATATATATATCGAACTTGATGAGGGCATAAGCAGTCCAAACGGAACCATTGAGGAAGTTGGCCAACGATAGATAAAAGGGCATGTATTTCACACTCTTCTTCTTGATCACCTTTTTCTGTTAATGTTAGACCAAACAAAAGCATTAAAATAGGGCAAAAAACGTTGCAAAATGTCAAAATTAATATGAAACCTGATCATCTAAAATTTCATAAATATTATCCAGAATAGCACTTACCATGATAGTGAGAGGAGAAGCATACATAATGATGTTGCAGACGTCACAGACAACCCCAACAATGACAGACCGGTAAGTAGTGCCATGAAGCAACAAAAGGGCTATCAAGACAACAGCGGCCAAGAAGGCGACTTCAATGAGAAGCGCAAGAGCCACTTTTTTCTGAATAAAAGAAAAAAAGAAAAGATTTAAAAGAAAATAAAACAAATAGTACTAACAATAATAAAGAAAATTCAAGAATTTAAACTTACACGTCCTTTGTTCGTGGCATAGACGAAGAAAATAGTCAAATAGATGAGCTCGAGAGCAAGCCCAACAGAGTTAATGGTGACGACAAGAAGACTGTCGGGATGAATAAACGGTAATCCATAAAAGATCCACAACAGACAGTTGAGCACTGCTGCTAAATATGGATCAGGCTTGAATTCCTCCACATCCTTATTTTTTATGATCCGATAAAACGTCGGACTACAAAAATTTAATTACGGATATATAAGAAAAATCATGCTATTTATGATGGCAAAAATAAAGTAGAATATTACTATATGTTATATGTAGCAGAACTTATATTATTGATTGCCTAATTAACGACAGCTACGGGCATTATAATGAATGGTACAAAAGAGCATGCAGGGAATTATCCTAAAATTTTGTAACAACTGAAAAAGTGTGTTTTTTTTTTTTTTTTTTTCGCGAGAGTTGGTGGGATGTAAGTTCGGAAAAATAATTCAAGAGTGATGGTATGAGCTTTGTGGACTATTAAAAAATAAATTTCATGGGGTTAAAATTACAAATTGTAAGCCTTTCGTCATTATGAATAAACCCTAGCTAATTAATAAATTTTTTTCTTTTTACTATTTTGGTGAAAGATCAGAATAAAAAGGAGCAGATTAAAAACAAAAATAAAATTGATATTCAAGGAAAATAGGAAAACTAATAATAATCATGGGATCTGTTTGTGAATAATCTAAGGGTTGGGGTATGAATGTATGATGTTTTAGACGAAGTTACACAGAAACATTATCATAAATACAAGCGACTGATATAAAAGGTGATTCGATCAAGCATATATTACTGGAAAATTCAGATCTGGAAAAACTTTCCAACTTGAAAACAGATCATAAACACAGATTAATAACAACTCTCCAAAAAAAAAAAAAAAAAAAACACAGATTAAGAATCAAACGACAACGAAGGAGAGAGAGAGAGAGAGAGAGAGAGAGAGAGAGAGAGAGGGAGAGTACACTGGGGAGATGAACAGTCCGAAGGAGATGACATTCCCTGTTCACAAATGACAAAAATTAATATTTGGAATAAATAACTTTGACAAGAAAACAATTGAAACAAATTCAGAAAAACTTCCGAGATAACATAAGAATGTAGAAGAATAATAATCACAAAATATATATAAAAGTTAAAAGTAAAAAATATAACACTGAAAGATAAACAGACGCCATAGCTAGGGTTTCGGAGCGTAGAAGTATGTAGAAGAAGAAAAAGAAAAAGTAGTCACCTATGATACCGACGACATTGCGAGCAGCTTCAGCAGACACCATCTTCGAAAATTGCTTATCAGCTTAGAGAGAGAAACTAGAGAGAGAGAGAGAGAGAGTGAAAATCTTCTAAGAACGAAAAAACTTTGAGGAATGTGAAATTCAACTACGCATGACCTCTATTTATAGGTATGTATTTTTTTTGAGCTCGAAAAGGATTTGAACTCCGAGACTTCGAGTGACTAAATGTGAAATTTGTACAGCCGAATTAATCTGAATAATATGAAATTATTTTCTCAGTTTCTCTCTCCTCTTTCTCTCTCTCTCTCTCTCTCTCTAACAGCATTGCATGGTACGAATTCACGTTGAATCCAAGTCCAGCAAGGCTTCGGTTCCGCTACTTGGTCGTTCAGGTTGTTATAAATGCGACATTATTACCTATTTACCCTCCAAAATGCTCTCTATTTCCCAACTCTGCCACTCTTCCCAGTCTTCTCTCGACAACATATTATCGTGTCTTTGGAATATTTGAATTTCTAATTTATACTCGCTCGTCGTGATTATCTGAATTTATTTACGAAAATAACTACATATAAATTCAAAACGGGATATATCTGATTGTTTTTTTTCACCTTTGTGCATCTAAAGTGACGTAATTGGGATTTAAAAAATCAAAATTTGATTGTTTGGGTCACTTAATTTAAATTGGATAAATATAATTAAAAAAATGGATAATTAACTTTAATTAAAAAAAGGATAAATATTTAGGATCCGTTTGGTGAATGAGTTTGAGTTGAAAAAGTACAGTTTGAGTTGAAAATTTTTGTTAATTTTTCAGAAAAGACAAAAACTTTTTTAAAAAAAGACAAAAACTGAGATGAAAAAGTAGAGTTTGAACCGCATTGTCAAACGAGGCCTTAATTTTTGAACCCTTGTTTAGAAAATCACAATCAATTATTAAAAAAAATTTGCTGAAGATTTTCTTAATTTAATAAAATTTCGGCCGTTTATTTAAAAAAAAAAAAAAACTTGTTGTCTATTATATATCCCCTATCATAATTTGTGTCTTGTCTTATAAGCTAATTAACAAAGATTTCCATTCATCTTTTTGTGTGTGTGTGTGTATATATATATATATTGAAGTTGCTATTCAATAAATTTGACTTTGATAATTTATTTTGTAAAATTAATCTTTGAACTAGTTAGCCGTGGTAACAGCCGAGGAGACAAGTTTTTGTCTTCAAATTAGTTTCTTTAATTAATGAAATAAACCGACAGTCCTTTTACGTCTTGTGCGGCTGTGCCTCTACATGATGAACTAATTAAAACATAGTTTTTTTCTTCTTCTTTTTTTTTTTTAAACCAAAATTCTATTTGTTAGGAGCTAGCTTAGCGCCTACAGTTAATTTGTGAAGTTAATCTAATAGAGTCTGAAAAAGAACTAAAGTTTTTTTTTTTTTTTTTAATTCAAACTTGTCAAAATTCCTATATAGTTATATTATATACGCCACATTTTTTAAGGTTTTTGGTTGTCGTAATATCTTAAGTCATCCATGTCCACGATAATTTTAAAAAATAATTAAAAAAAAGATTGGTAATCCACATTGAAAAACTATTCCATACTCCATTCATTTCTGCATTTTAAAAAAGTATGCATTAAATTTCAATATATATGTGTATCTAAATTGCGTGAAGGGGCTTTCGCGATCCATATAATATTTCTATAAAAAAACGAAGCCAATGTTGATAGAAACTTTGAAATTACAGATATAATCTAACGATAACATTTGGATCTCTTACTATTAATTTGAAAAAATAAAATAAAAATCAAGGCAAATAAAGAGGTACCCTAGTACTGCAATAGAGGCACCCTAAGTTGAATGACACTTGCGAAATTGGTGTAGCTATATTGTATTTTAAAAAAATTTCTTATGTTAATCAACCTCGTACAATATATAATTACATCGTTTGATTGAAATTCTATGATAACGATAAGGACTCTATTGTATTTTACCCATCAAAAGATTGGATAGATTTGCAAAGATTCAATAGATTTGGACAGAAAACACGACTAACAAACTCTAAATTCTAAGAGTGTATTTACAACATGTAAATAAATCATTTAACTCGTAAATAGAATGTTCGTTTTAAATATTTTAAAAACATAATATTTTCTTTAAGCATTTTTTGAAAACTTCTATTTATATTTTGAATATATTTGTATTACTTCGTATGAAAATTAGGCTTACAAAGTTATACATTTGAATTTCAAATTTTAAAGAGAAAATTTATCTAAATAACCACAATTTTTTTATTTATTGACCAACATAACACAAATTTCTTATTCTTGATCAATATGATACAAATTTTTGTTAAGTTTAGTTTATTTCTGTGTCATGTTAGTTTAATATTAATTTTTTATATCATATTAGTACAATGGTCTTAAAATTTGTGTCATTTAGATATTTTTCCCAATTTTAAAAGAGTCAAACTCTACCTTCGGACACCAATTCTATAAATTAAAAAAAAAAAAAAAAAACCTCTACCTTCACCAAAACCTCTACATCACCCCTAAACGATGCCAAGAAACACAAATGAAGCCCATTCTGAAAGCCCAATTTAGGCCCAAATTCATGTTTAGATTTCACGAGTTTAAGACCCGCGCTATGATCGGGAATGCAAGGAAAAAAAATAAAAGAATATCATTAAATATTATACAACAAAAGCAGTTGCTTAAGATAAATAATATAACTATAATAAGTATATTTTTTTAGTATTAATTATTACAATATTATAATATTTATATTGTCCTACTACAATATAACATAATATAAAAAAGTAAATCATACAATAAAAATTACAAAAATTACAAAATACAAAAAAATGAACTATACATTAAAAATTACAAACATTTGTAACTATAAAGAAATTTATACAAATAAATTCTCCAATTAAATCTAAATAGTTTACAATTTGAAAAAAACAAAAAAAAAAAAAAGAAGAAAGAAAGAAAGACCCCCTCGGCTAATAAAAATGGTAGGGAAAATTTGTGTGAAAAGAAAAAAAAAATTAATGAAACAAAAAAATAATAACATGATAAAATCATGAAAAGGATAAATACAGATTCAAAATCTAGAATCAATACAAAATCAATAAAAGGAAATTATGATTTATTACACAGCTCAGATCTCATATATCATAAGATTATTTATGAAGAATAACTAAAATGTTATTCAACTTGTCTTTGATAGCTACAGGGTAAGATATTTGAGAATATCTATAATATGAAAACAATTAATAAGTAGAAAAGGAACATAGTAAAAAAAAAGTAAAAAAACTACCAAGTAATAAAAACAGTAAGAGATGGAAGAATCGGCAAAAACAGAAAACAGAACCGAAAATTGAAGTGTGGAAAACAAAACAAAAAAGAATAAGAGAAGACCGAAAATACTTGGAATACAAAACTGCAAACCTGAAAAAATTAAGAAGAAAGTAAAAACTAAAGAAATTAAGTAAAACAGTAATATATTGAATATGCTTTTAATATCAGAAGAAGATAGATTACCATTCCCAAATATTCACAGCAACAATGAAGACTATTAAATAAAATATAACAGTTATTCAACTTACACTTTGAATAATATTAAATTCAGCAACATACACGAAATCAAGCAATACATCTGGTCTATGGATTATATTGTACATAAATGGAGATCATCATATTATAAATTTTGATTCAAAATTTGGTAAAAAAACATTTAAAATATCAACAAAACAAAACAAAACAAAGACAGAAAAGGGACCAAAAAAAAAAAAAAAACCAAACATTAATCACAACTACAGTAACATTCACTGCACTTTAAAAAAAAAAGTCAATCATATAATATAATAATCTAACTTATAATAAGAATAATAAAAAAAAAATATTCCAAAAAACTAAGATTAATATTATAGTCAGAGACGGGGAAGAAGAGAAAAGGCACAAACGGAGAATAAAAAAAAACATACAATAACAAAACTATTTGCCCTATAGTATCATTATAATACTAATAACAATAATTATAAAACAAATAATACTAATACAGTAAACGAAAAATAAATTCCAATTAAGAGATATAAATATGAATAGTACCTGATTAAAAACAGTAGTTTTGCACAGAAATGAAGATCTCAAGATGATTAATTTTTAGCAAAGAGCAAAATAGAATGAACTAATAAATGAGTAGAAAAGTATTTACAAGAGGAAATATGATAAAAAATTTAGTTTCAAAAAGTTTCACAGAAAAGATCGGTCAAAAAGAGAAACAATAAATTTTCTATAGATATAAAGACAAAAATACATTAACTCACAGTAAAGCTCAAAATGAATGAAAATTTAGAATATTGATTACAGATTTAAAGATTTGAGTTAAAACAATCATTAGTCTGTAAAAAATAGACGTAAAACAAATAGTCACATTCCAAGCAATCCAAATTGATAGAGAAGCATTAAACGCTCATGACAGATCAGCAAAAACAGAAGATAAGATAGAAACTAAATGAATTATCTAGAAAATAGAATAATCAGAAAATCTAACAATCCATTTAATCCAAACTAAATCAGAAAATTGAAACATTAAATATAACACAAAATCAGAAACGAGAACAAATTTGCATGCAGAATCAACACACTATTAGCCGAGGACAAAAACGACAAAGAGTAAAAACTTACAAACATTACAAAAACATAATCTTCAATCTCTTACTCCATATTCCCAAGCAGCCATCTCCATAGCATTCTTGGTGCAAGGTTGACAAAAAAATAGCAGACATGAATAACTCAAAATTAAGTGATGCATGACCCAAAAAAAAAAAAAAAAGACTCAAAAAATTACTAACATAAATACAACAAAAACAAAAACATACCTAAATTTTTTATTGGAGTCCTTATATTTAATTGTATAGCAAAAAGAGGGCGAAAAAATTTATAAAAATTAAAACTTAAACTTGTAAAAGAAAAACTTAACAACCAAAAAAAGTCAAAAAACCAAGAAATTTTTTTTTTCTATATACAGTGAGAGAAGAAACAAACCGAGACAATCAAAAAAAAAAAAAAAACTCCAACAAACAAAACAAAACCAATCAAAAATTTTTTTTTCTACATACATACACGAGTAGCAAAATATAAAGTCAAAAAAGCCAAAAATTTTTTTTCCGATATACATAGACGGGTACGAAAAAAAAATTGAGAAAAGCCAAAAAAAATCAGATTACAAATAACAACAGTATAATGATATTCCAGCCAAAAAAAAAAAATTTCCAACCAACATTACATCCACATTCTGCAAAATAACGAAAAATTATGAAAGCACTAAGAGAAAGAGGAAAAGGGAAAAAATTAGGAAAATAATATATGCAAAACCGAGAAAAAAAAAGATGAAAATTTTACCAATCAAAATTAGATACACATACTCAAAAATGATAAAAGATTAACGGAGAAGGAAGGAGAACAGACAAAAATAAGAAATCACAAAAAAAAAAAATGTAGAACCGAAAATCCACCAAAAAAAAAAAAATCTAAAACAACAAATAGAAAAGAAACAAAAACACAAAAAAAAGATGAAAAACATACCACCAAAAATAGAGGGAGACCGGTCAAGAAAGCAAGAGGAAGTGAAAAAGGGGATTGTGCACCAAAAACCGAAATACTCAAAAGGAAAAAACAAAAGAACATGCAAAGCAACCAAGACAAAAAAAAAAAAAAAAAAAAACCCAAAAAAACCCAAAAAACTGAACAAAACCCAAAAAAAACTCCAAAATCAAAATCTAGAGTTTAAAAAAATTTATTCATATTCCAGAAAAAAAAAATAGTGTATTCTGGGAGGGAAAAAATTTCCCATCAACAATACATGCACATAGTAGAAAATAATGAAAGATTAAGTGAAAAATAAGAAGAAGAAAAAAGATGAAAAAATCGACAAAAAACATATGGAAATCCCAAAATCCAAAAAAAAAAAAAACCGATCAACATTAGATACACATGCTCAAAAATGATGAAATATCAACAAAGAAGAGAGGGAAAGAAACAAAACTACAAAATCCGCAAAGAAAAAATTCCACAACCAAAAATCCGGAAAAAAAAAAAACCCAAAACAACAAATAGAGAGGGAAAATAAACACAATAAACATGAAAAACATACAACCAAAAATCAAAGGAGACCGGCGATTGAACCAAGAAGAAGCGAAAATAGGATATGCACACCAAAACCCTAAAAACAGTGAGAGGCGGCAAGCAAAATCCCAGAAACAGAGAGAAGAAGAGAGGAAAAAATCCAAAAATGAGAGAGAATAAATCAAGAGAGTGAGAGGCGGCGACCAAGGCAAAGGGAAAACCCAATTTTTAGGGTTTCAGGGGTAAAATTGGAAGCTCACTGTACAAAGAAAGCCGGTAGAAGCAAACAGAGGGGCAAAAGCGGAAAAACACCCAGAAAAGAGCAGAGGCGGCATTTTACGGTGCAGCCGGACTTCCAACACTGAGCTGCAAGGGCAAAACCGTAAATACACTGTACACAATCACTGTTTAGTCTATCCTTTTAGTATATGTATAATTTCAAGCCCAGAAACTATGGCTCCCTACTAGGTGTTTGTCTTCCGTGATAGTAGAAAGACGAAAGTGGCCTATTCGTGTCATATCCCACCTCCCCTCTATATATGATTTTTTTTTTTAAGAAAAAGATAAATAGCATAATTATGAACTATCGAGATAAATAATATATTAACAAATTAAGTACATATTTTTGGTGAGAATAAATAATTTATTAATTAACAAATATGTTACTTGGAAGCGTCCAAAATATACTCTTTACGTATTTTAATTTTTACAAATATTAATTTTATATATATATATATATATATATATTTTTTTTTTTTTTGTGTCTCGATGGTGTGGACCCAGAGTTTGATTCCAAATTGCATATCGACTAGTACTTTTGCATGATACTTTTGGTAAACTCCTAAAACTTTTTTTAAAAAGTTACCACTTCTTTGCCCCATATTTCATTTCCTATTTTCACATCTTACTTATGTTGGATGGTTATATTTACCTGCCCATCTGATGGTCCACATGCATTCCATATTAATGAAACACAATTAATTGAAATTTAAAACAATAAATATTTATGTTTTAATAAATTAAGAGTACTCCAAATTCATACCGGGTTAAGTTTTTCTCAACAGAACGAGGACGGGCTTCCTGTTGTCATCCTTGTATGAAGATTGCTTGATAATTTTCTGCCACACTGGTAAAGTTGGTTCAAGATCTCCTCTACAAATAGGTTTGGTTTTTTTTTTTTTGTTTTTTTGTTTTTTTGTGATTATGTCATCTTGCCTTCCATTCTCATAGTTTAAAGAAGAAATCTTGTGTCTATTAATAGAACGAAAAAAGTCTGATTCAATTTTATTTGAAAGACATATTTAGTTTTACTCACACAACCATATGGTTATAACCCTGGACAACCTATTAACCATGAAAGATTTTTTGTTGGGGTTATTAAGTTTGCGTTCGGTGTACGGGTTTGAAATGTAATTTTGATATTAAAGTTGATTAATTTTTAAAAACTAGTTAAAATTTTTGTTGACTTTTTTTTTTTAAGGGACAAAACCGATATAAAAATTTTAGATTTGAAATTAAAAGCTAAATAGAAGTTAAGTATAGAATTTAAACACAACCTAAAATAAAAGAAGTACATCACTACCGTTGCCCATGTGTGAAATTACTTTTTAATTCGTTTGCTTTTTTTTTTTTTTTTAATTAACAGGAAAGGATCTAGTGGTAGTCCCTCTATTTCCAGATTTTTCAATTTTACAAACAGAAACACTTTTCTAGATATGATAAAGTCAAGTTATTTATATTAGTTTCTCTCAGTTGTTCATCTGAAATTTATCATGCCGTTACCCACCTAATTATCCACAGCCGAAACTAGAATGAGACTTAAATAAAAGACAGTGGAACTCAAATCCGAATGGATAAAAAGAAGATGATTAATAAAGATATCCAGCCCTTTTGTCATCCAATCTACTCCTATGGGTGTTATTTTATTTTATTTGTTAATTGAGAAAAATAAGTGAGACCATTATAGAGTGGGAACATTCCAGCATTTATTATCTCGTGTGTTTGCATATATTACCAAAGACAAGCACTACTAATTACAAAATAAAAATTAAAAATTAAAAAAATAGAATATATGATTTCACCTAAAAATTTTACTAAAAAATAAACTCAAATAATAGCTCAACCATAAACGTATAAATCCAAGAAAGCAGTTAATGTTATCTATATACAATTTCCCATTATGGAAATAAAAATCCAAAAACTCAAAATCCGCATATAAAAAGAACAGAAGTAATTAAAAAATCGTTAAAAAAAAAAACCCTAAGAAATCCTGTACTGAAAAAGAAAAGAATATTGTTCAAAAACTGTAGTGAAAGTGAAATTGCAGATAAGTTGCAGCTTGGTGATGATCATCAAGATCAGACTCTGGCTGTTGGATCGGCAACGGTAGAGAGCTGCACTTCACTTGACTTTGAATCTTTCCCCTCCTCCTCACCATCTTTTGGAGTTGACCTGTAGTAGATGGCGTACAAGATGAGTTGACCAGCTCCCAAAAACGCACCTATTGAGTTGCTCACCTGTGCAAACACACATTCAAATATTTATAGTTCTATTAAGTTTCGAATCTTATCCATTGTGCTAGTAAAAAAAAGTAACAATAAATTTACGTACCAGTATATATATATCGAACTTGATGAGGGCATAAGCAGTCCAGACGGAACCATTGAGGAAGTTGGCCAACGATAGATAAAAGGGCATGTATTTCACACTCTTCTTCTCGATCACCTTTTTCTGTTAATGTTAGACCAAACAAAAGCATTAAAATAGGAGAAAAAAACGTTGCAAAATGTTAAAATTAATATGAAACCTGATCATATAAAATTTCATAAATATTATCCAGAGTAGTACTTACCATGATAGTGAGAGGAGAAGCATACATAATGATGTTGCAGACGTCACAGACAATCCCAACAATGACAGACCGGTAAGTAGTGCCATGAAGCAACAAAAGGGCTATCAAGACAACAGCGGCCAAGAAGGCGACTTCAATGAGAAGCGCAAGAGCCACTTTTTTCTGAATAAAAGAAAAAAAGAAAAGATTTAAAAGAAAATAAAACAAATAGTACTAACAATAATAAATAAAATTCAAGAATTTAAACTTACACGTCCTTTGTTCGTGGCATAGACGAAGAAAATAGTCAAATAGATGAGCTCCAGAGCAAGCCCAACAGAGTTAATAGTGACGACAAGAAGACTGTCGGGATGAATAAACGGCAATCCATAAAAGATCCACAACAGACAGTTGAGCACTGCTGCTAAATATGGATCGGGCTTGAATTCCTCCACATCCTTGTTTTTTATGATCCGATAAAACGTCGGGCTACAAAAATTTAATTACGGATATATAAGAAAAATCATGCTATTTATGATGGCAAAAATAAAGTAGAATATTAAATATGTTATATGTAGCAGAACGTATATTATTGATTGCCTAATTAACGATAGCTACGGGCATTATAATGAATGGTACAAAAGAGCATGCAGGGAATTATCCCAAAATTTTGTAACAACTGAAAAAGTGTGTTTGTGTGCGTTTTTTTTTTTTTTTTTTTTTTTTTTTTTTTTTTTTTTCCGCGAGAGTTGGTGGGATGTAAGTTCGGAAAAAATAATTCAAGAGTGATGGTATGAGATTTGTGGACTATTAAAAAAAAAAATTCATGGGGTTAAAATTACAAATTGTAAGCCTTTCGTCATTATGAATAAACCGTAGCTCATTAATAAATTTTTTTTCTTTTTACTATTTTGGTGAAAGATCAGAATAAAAAGGAGCAGATTAAAAACAAAAATAAAATTGATATTCAAGGAAAATAGGAAAACTAATAATAATCATGGGATCTGTTTGTGAATAATCTTAGGGTTGGGGTATGAATGTATGATGTTTTAGACGAAGTTACACACAAACATTATCATAAATACAAGCGACTGATATAAAAGGTGATTCGATCAAGCATATATTGCTGGAAAATTCAGATCTAGAAAAACTTTCCAACCTGACAACAGATCATAAACACAGATTAATAACAACTCTCCAAAAAAAAAAAAAAACACAGATTAAGAATCAAACGACAACGAAGGAAAGAGAGAGAGAGAGAGAGAGGGAGAGTACACTGGGGAGATGAACAGTCCGAAGGAGATGACATTCCCTGTTCACAAATGACAAAAATTAATATTTGGAATAAATAACTTTGACAAGAAAACAATTGACACAAATTCAGAAAAACTTCCGAGATAGCATAAAAGAATGTAGAAGAATAATAATCACAAAATATATATAAAAGTAAAAAGTAAAAAATATAACACTGAAAGATAAACAGACGCCATAGCTAGGGTTTCGGAAAGTAGAAGTATGTAGAAGAAGAAAAAGAAAAAGTAGTCACCTATGATACCGACGACATTGCGAGCAGCTTCAGCAGACACCATCTTCGAAAATTGCTTATCAGCTTAGAGAGAGAAACTAGAGAGAGAGAGAGAGAGAGAGAGTGAAAATCTTCTCAGAAAGAAAAAACTTTGAGGAATGCGAAATTCAACTACACATGACCTCTATTTATATGTATGTATTTTTTGTAGATATACACAGCTGACTTAATTTCTTTATGATTTTTTTTTTTTTTTTTTTGAGAGCTCGAAAAGGATTTGAACTCCGAGACTTCGAGTGACTAAATCTGAAATTTGTACAGCCGAATTAATCTAAATAATATGAAATTATTTTCTCAGTTTCTCTCTCGTCTTTCTCTCTCTCTCTCTCTATAACAGCATTGCATGATACGAATTCACGTTGAATCAAAGTCCACCAGGTTGTTATAAATGCGACATTATTACCTATTTACCCTCCAAAATGCTCTCTATTTCCCAACTCTGCCACTCTTCCCAGTCTTCTCTCGACAATATATTATCGTGTCTTTGGAATATTTGAATTTCTAATTTATGCTCACTCGTCGTGATTATCTGAATTTATTTACAAAAATAACTACATATAAATTCAAAACTGGATATATCTGATTGTTTTTTTTCACCTTTGTGCATCTAAAGTGATGTAATTGGGATTTAAAAAATCAAAATTTGATTGTTTGGGTCACTTAATTTAAATTGGATAAATATAATTAAAAAAATGGATAATTAACTTTAATTAAAAAAAAGGATAAATATTTAGGATCCGTTTGGTGAATGAGTTTGAGTTGAAAAAGTACAGTTTGAGTTGAAAATTTTTGTTAACTTTTCAGAAAAGACAAACTTTTTCACAAAAAGACAAAAACTGAGGTGAAAAAGTACAGTTTGAACCGCATTGCCAAACGACGCCTTTAGTTTTTGAACCCTTGTTTAGAAAATCACAATCAATTATTGAAAAAAATTTGCTGAAGATTTTCTTAATTTAATAAAATTTCGGCCGTTTATTAAAAAAAAAAAAAAGCTTGTTGTCTATTATATATCCCTTATCATAATTTGTGTCTTGTCTTATAAGCTAATTAACAAAGATTTCCATTCATCTTTGTGTGTGTGTGTGTGTGTGTGTTGAAGTTGCTATTCAATAAATTTGACTTTGATAATTTATTTTGTAAAATTAACCTACGAACTAGTTAGCCGTGGTAACAGCCGAGGAGACAAGTTTTTGTCTTCAAATTAGTTTCTTTGATTAATGAAATAAACCGACAGTCCTTTTACGTCTTGTGCGGCTGTGCCTCTACATGATGAACTAATTAAAACATAGTTTTTCTTTTCCTTTTTTTTTTTTTACCAAAATTCTATTTGTTAGGAGTTAGCTAATAGCTAGCTTAGCGCCTACAGTTAATTTGTGAAGTTAATCTAATAGAGTCTGAAAAAGAACTAAAGTTTTTTTTTTTTTTTTTTAATTCAAACTTGTCAAAATTCCTTTATAGTTATATTATATACGCCACATTTTTTAAGGTTTTTGGTTGTCGTAATATCTTAAGTCATCCATGTCCACGATAATTTTAAAAAATAATTAAAAAAAAGATTGGTAATCCACATTGAAAACTATTCCATACTCCATTCATTTCTTCATGTTAAAAAAGTATGCATTAAATTTCAATATATATGCGAATCAATTGCGTGAAGGGGCTTTTCGCGATCCATATAATATTTCTATAAAAAACGAAGCCAATATTGATAGAAACTTTGAAATTACAAATATAATCTAACGATAATTTTGGATCTCTTACTATTAATTTGAAAAATAAAATAAAAATCAGGCAAATAAAGAGGTACCCTAGTACTGCAATAGAGGCCCTAAGTTGAATGACACTTGCGAAATTTGGTGTAGCTATATTGTATTTTAAAAAAATTTCTTATGTTAATCAACCTCGTACAATATATAATTACATCGTTTTGATTTAAATTCTATATAACGATAAGGACTCTATTGTATTTTACCCATCAAAAGATTGGATAGATTTGCAAAGATTCAATAGATTTGGACAGAAAAAACGACTAACAAACTCTAAATTGTAAGAGTGTATTTACAACATGTAAATAAATCATTTAACTCGTAAATAGAATGTTTGTTTTAAATATTTTAAAAACATAATATTTTCTTTAAGCATTTTTTGAAAACTTCTATTTATATTTTTAAATATATTTGTATTACTTCATATGAAAATTAGGCTTACAAAGTTATACATTTGAATTTCAAATTTTAAAGAGAAAATTTATCTAAATAACCACAATTTTTTTATTTATTGACCAACATAGCACAAATTTCTTATTATTGATCAATATGATACAAATTTTTGTTAAGTTTAGTTTATTTCTGTGTCATGTTAGTTTAATATTAATTTTTTATATCATATTAGTACAATAATCTTAAAATTTGTGTCATTTAGAAATTTTTCCCAATTTTAAAAGAGTCAAACTCTACCTTCGGATACCAATTCTATAAATTAAAAAAAAAAAAAAAAAAACCTCTACCTTCACCAAAACCTCTACATCACCCCTAAACGATGCCAAGAACACAAATGAAGCCCATTCTGAAAGCCCAATTTAGGCCCAAATTCATGTTTAGATTTCACGAGTTTAGACCCGTGCTATGATCGGGAATGCAAGGAAAAAAAATAAAAGAATATCATTAAATATTATACAACAAAAGCAGTTGTTAAGATAAATAATATAACTATAATAAGTATATTTTTTTAGTATTAATTATTACAATATTATAATATTATATTGTCCTACTACAATATAACATAATATAAAAAAGTAAATCATACAATAAAAATTACAAAAATTACAAAATACAAAAAAATGAACTATACATTAAAAATTACAAACATTTGTAACTATAAAGAAATTTATACAAATAAATTCTCCAATTAAATCTAAATAGTTTACAATTTGAAAAAAACAAAAAAAAAAAAAAGAAGAAAGAAAGAAAGACCCCCTCGGCTAATAAAAATGGTAGGGAAAATTTGTGTGAAAAGAAAAAAAAAATTAATGAAACAAAAAAATAATAACATGATAAAATCATGAAAAGGATAAATACAGATTCAAAATCTAGAATCAATACAAAATCAATAAAAGGAAATTATGATTTATTACACAGCTCAGATCTCATATATCATAAGATTATTTATGAAGAATAACTAAAATGTTATTCAACTTGTCTTTGATAGCCACAGGGTAAGATATTTGAGAATATCTATAATATGAAAACAATTAATAAGTAGAAAAGGAACATAGTAAAAAAATAGTAAAAAAACTACCAATTAGTAAAAACAGTAAGAGATGGAAGAATCGGCAAAAACAGAAAACAGAACCGAAAATTGAAGTGTGGAAAACAAAACTAAAAAGAATAAGAGAAGACCGAAAATACTTGGAATACAAAACTGCAAACCTGAAAAATTTAAGAAGAAAGTAAAAACTAAAGAAATTAAGTAAAACAGTAATATATTGAATATGCTTTTAATATCAGAAGAAGATAGATTACAATTCCCAAATATTCACAGCAACAATGAAGACTATTAAATAACATATAACAGTTATTCAACATACACTTTGAATAATATTAAATTCAGCAACATACACGAAATCAAGCAATACATCTGGTATATGGATTATATTGTACATAAATGGAGATCATCATAGCATGTTATAAATTTTGATTCAAAATTTGGTAAAAAAACATTTAAAATATCAACAAAACAAAACAAAACAAAGACAGAAAAGGGACAAAAAAAAAAAAAAAAACCAAACATTAATCACAACTACAGTAACATTCACTGCACTTTAAAAAAAAAAAAGTCAATCATATAATATAATTATCTAACTTATAATAAGAATAATAAAAAAAAATATTCCAAAAAACTAAGATTAATATTATAGTCAGAGACGGGGAAGAAGAGAAAAGGCACAAACGGAGAATAAAAAAAAACATACAATAACAAAACTATTTGCCCTATAGTATCATTATAATACTAATAACAATAATTATAAAACAAATAATACTAATACAGTAAACGAAAAATAAATTCCAATTAAGAGATATAAATATGAATAGTACCTGATTAAAAACAGTAGTTTTGCACAGAAATGAAGATCTCAAGATGATTAATTTTTAGCAAAGAGCAAATTAGAATGAACTAATAAATGAGTAGAAAAGTATTTACAAGAGGAAATATGATAAAAAATTTAGTTTCAAAAAGTTTCACAGAAAAGATCGGTCAAAAAGAGAAACAATAAATTTTCTATAGATATAAAGACAAAAATACATTAACTCACAGTAAAGCTCAAAATGAATGAAAATTTAGAATATTAATTACAGATTTAAAGATATGAAAAATCTGAGTTAAAACAATCATTAGTCTGTAAAAAATAGACGTAAAACAAATAGTCACATTCCAAGCAAACCAAATTGATAGAGAAGCATTAAACGCTCATGACAGATCAGCAAAAACAGAAGATAAGATAAAAGCTAAATGAATTATCTAGAAAATAGAATAATCAGAAAATCTAACAATCCATTTAATCCAAACTAAATCAGAAAATTGAAACATTAAATATAACACAAAATCAGAAACGAGAACAAATTTGCATGCAGAATCAACACACTATTATCCGAGGACAAAAACGACAAAGAGTAAAAACTTACAAACATTACAAAAACATAATCTTCAATCTCTTACTCCATATTCCCAAGCAGCCATCTCCATAGCATTCTTGGTGCAAGGTTGACATAAAAATAGCAGACATGAATAACTCAAAATTAAGTGATGTATGGCAAAAAAAAAAGACACAAAAAATTACTAACATAAATACAACAAAAACAAAAACATACCTAAATTTTTTATTGGAGTCCTTATATTTAATTGTATAGCAAAAAGAGGGCGAAAAAATTTATAAAAATTAAAACTTAAACTTGTAAAAGAAAAACTTAACAACCAAAAAAAGTCAAAAAACCAAGAAATTTTTTTTTTCCTATATACAGTGAGAGAAGAAACAAACCGAGACAATACAAAAAAAAAAAAAAAAAACTCCAACAAACAAAACAAAACCAATCAAAAATTTTTTTTCTACATACATACACGAGTAGCAAAATATAAAGTCAAAAAAGCCAAAATTTTTTTTTCCGATATACATACACGGGTACGAAAAGAAAATTGAAAAAAGCCAAAAAAAAATCAGATTACAAATAACAACAGTATAATGATATTCCAGCCAAAAAAAAAAATTTCCAACCAACATTACATCCACATTCTGCAAAATAACGAAAAATTATGAAAGCACTAAGAGAAAGAGGAAAAGGGAAAAAAATTAGGAAAATAATATATGCAAAACCGAGAAAAAAAAAGATGAAAATTTTACCAATCAAAATTAGATACACATACTCAAAAATGATAAAAGATTAACGGAGAAGGAAGGAGAACAGACAAAAATAAGAAATCACAAAAAAAAAAAATGTAGAACCGAAAATCCACAAAAAAAAAAAATCTAAAACAACAAATAGAAAAGAAACAAAAACACAAAAAAAAGATGAAAAACATACCACCAAAAATAGAGGGAGACCGGTCAAGAAAGCAAGAGGAAGTGAAAAAGGGGATTGCGCACCAAAAACCGAAATACTCAAAAGGAAAAAACAAAAGAACATGCAAAGCAACCAAGACAAAAAAAAAAAAAAAAAAAACCCAAAAAAACCCAAAAAAACTGAACAAAACCCAAAAAAAAAACTCCAAAATCAAAATCTAGAGTTTAAAAAAATTTATTCATATTCCAGAAAAAAAAAAATAGTGTATTCTGGGAGGAAAAAAATTTCCCATCAACAATACATGCACATAGTAGAAAATAATGAAAGATTAAGTGAAAAATAAGAAGAAGAAAAAAGATGAAAAAATCGACAAAAAACATATGGAAATCCCAAAATCCAAAAAAAAAAAAAAATTACCGATCAACATTAGATACACATGCTCAAAAATGATGAAATATCAACAAAGAAGAGAGGGAAAGAAACAAAACTACAAAATCCGCAAAGAAAAAATTCCACAACCAAAAATCTGGAAAAAAAAAAAAAACCCAAAACAACAAATAGAGAGGGAAAATAAATACAATAAACATGAAAAACATACAACCAAAAATCAAAGGAGACCGGCGATTGAACCAAGAAGAAGCGAAAATAGGATATGCACACCAAAACCCTAAAAACAGTGAGAGGCGGCAAGCAAAATCCCAGAAACAGAGAGAAGAAGAGAGGAAAAAAATCCAAAAATGAGAGAGAATAAACCAAGAGAGTGAGAGGCGGTGACCAAGGCTAAGGAAAAACCCAATTTTTAGGGTTTCAGGGGTAAAATTGGAAGCTCACTGTATCAAGAAAGCCGGTAGAAGCAAACAGAGGGGCATAAGCGGAAAAACACCCAGAAAAGAGCAGAGGCGGCATTTTACGGTGCAGCCGGACTTCCAACACTGAGCTGCAAGGGCAAAACCATAAATACACTGTACACAATCACTGTTTAGTTTATCCTTTTAGTATATGTATAATTTCAAGCCCAGAAACTATGGCTCCTTACTAGCTGTTTGTCTTCCGTGATAGTAGAAAGACGAAAGTGGCCTATTCGTGTCATATCCCACCTCCCCCTCTATATATGATTTTTTTTTTCTAAGAAAAAGATAAATAGCATAATTATGAACTATCGAGATAAATAATATATTAACAAATTAAGTACATATTTTGAGTGAGAATAAATAATTTATTAATTAACAAATATGTTACTTGGAAGCGTCCAAAATATACTCTTTACGTATTTTAATTTTTACAAATATTAATTATATACATATATATATATATATTTTTGTGTCTCGACGTTGCGGACCCAGAGTTTGATTCCAAATTGCATATCGACTAGTACTTTTGCATGATACTTTTGGTAAACTCCTAAACTTTTTTTAAAAGTTACCACTTCTTTGTCCCATATTCATTTCCTATTTTCACATCTTACTTATGTTGGATGGTTATATTTACCTGCCCATCTGATGGTCCACATGCTTCCATATTAATGAAACACAATTAATTGAAATTTAAAACAATAAATATTATATGTTTTAATAAATTAAGAGTACTCCAAATTCATACCGGGTTAAGTTTTTCTCACAGAACGAGGACGGGCTTCCTGTTGTCATCCTTGTATGAAGATTGCTTGATAATTTCTGCCACACTGGTAAGTTGGTTCAAGTCTCCTCTACAAATAGGTTTGGTTTTTTTTTTTTTTTTGTTTTTTTGTTTTTTTGTGATTATGTCATCTTGCCTTCCATTCTCATAGTTTTAAGAAGAAATCTTGTGTCTATTAATTGAACGAAAAAAATCTGATTTAATTCTATTTGAAAGACATATTATTTTACTCACACAACCATATGGTTATAACCCTGGACAACTTATTAACCATGAAAGATTTTTTGTTGGGGTGTTATTAAGTTTGCGTTTGGTGTATGGGTTTGAAATGTAATTTTGAGATTAAAATTGATTAACTTTTAAAAACTAGTTAAAATTTTTGTTGACCTTTAAAAAAAAAAAAAGGGGGACAAAACCGATATGAAAATTTTAGATTTGAAATGAAAAGCTAAATAGAAGTTAAGTATAGAATTTAAACACAACCTAAAATAAAAGAAGTTCATCACTACCGTTGCCCATGTGTGAAATTACTTTTTATTTCGTCTTTTTTTTTTTTTTAATAACAGGAAAGGATCTAGTGGTAGTCCCTCTATTTTCAGATTTTTCAGTTTTACAAACAGAAACACTTTTCTAGATATGATAAAGTCAAGTTATTTATATTAGTTTCTCTCTGTTGTTCATCTGAAATTTACCATGCCGTTACCAACCTAATTATCCACAGCTGAAACTAGAATGAGACTTAAATAAAAGACAGTGGAACTTAAATCCGAATGGATAAAAAGGAGATGCTTAATAAAGATATCCAGCCCTTTTGTCATCCAATCTACTCCTATGGGTGTTATTTTATTTTATTTGTTAATTGAGAAAAATAAGTGAGACCATTATAGAGTGGGAACATTCCAGCATTTATTATCTCGTGTGTTTGCATATATTACCAAAGACAAGCACTACTAATTACAAAATAAAAATTAAAAATTAAAAAAAATAGAATATATGATTTCACCTAAAAATTTTACTAAAAAATAAACTCAAATAATAGCTCAACCATAAACGTATAAATCCAAGAAAGCAGTTAATGTTATCTATATACAATTTCCCATTATGGAAATAAAAATCCAAAAACTCAAAATCCGCATATAAAAAGAACAGAAGTAATTAAAAAATCGTTAAAAAAAAAAACCCTAAGAAATCCTGTACTGAAAAAGAAAAGAATATTGTTCAAAAACTGTAGTGAAAGTGAAATTGCAGATAAGTTGCAGCTTGGTGATGATCATCAAGATCAGACTCTGGCTGTTGGATCGGCAACGGTAGAGAGCTGCACTTCACTTGACTTTGAATCTTTCCCCTCCTCCTCACCATCTTTTGGAGTTGACCTGTAGTAGATGGCGTACAAGATGAGTTGACCAGCTCCCAAAAACGCACCTATTGAGTTGCTCACCTGTGCAAACACACATTCAAATATTTATAGTTCTATTAAGTTTCGAATCTTATCCATTGTGCTAGTAAAAAAAAGTAACAATAAATTTACGTACCAGTATATATATATCGAACTTGATGAGGGCATAAGCAGTCCAGACGGAACCATTGAGGAAGTTGGCCAACGATAGATAAAAGGGCATGTATTTCACACTCTTCTTCTCGATCACCTTTTTCTGTTAATGTTAGACCAAACAAAAGCATTAAAATAGGAGAAAAAAACGTTGCAAAATGTTAAAATTAATATGAAACCTGATCATATAAAATTTCATAAATATTATCCAGAGTAGTACTTACCATGATAGTGAGAGGAGAAGCATACATAATGATGTTGCAGACGTCACAGACAATCCCA